>UCOJ01000766.1:0-66394 GCA_900474305.1 Cecidostiba fungosa
ATACTTATGTATTCTTTCACTTTACCTTTCATTTTTGATAAAATTTCATTGTTAATACTAAGTACATCTTCATTTTTTGGTGCTAAAATAACTTTTTCATTAATATTTTTTTCATCAAGTGGCACGGCAGCGCCACGGAGGCGAGTTTGAGAACCAGATGAACCTGCGGCGCCGCGACACTATTTACTTCACTGAGAAAAAAGAGTCTATGTCTCAAAGACGCCGCGACTTAATAATTAGTATTCCAAGTAAATATAGTAGTATTGAATTATTATTGCAATTTTCAACGTGCATAGGTTAAATAAAAGCATTGTTAACGATAATAAATAAGTTAAATGCAGCTATAGAGTTTAAAAATTGTAAAATTATCGTATTTAAACAATCAGGGCTAATAGAGCACGAATTTGACGAACAAAAAGATGCTAATTATAATTTCTACATGAGAATAATTATATTCATAACTTTAAGCTTAATATTCACGTTCAAGAGTGAATTCCGGAAGTTTTAGGCGTATTTTGTGAAAATTTTATGTGCCTCACAACTCAATGACACATTCCAAATACATATAATTCTTAACTGTTAAGACGCCAACTTTGTGCCAAGGATTCTTTTCTCTCAGTGTAGGTAATAGAGTGGTTTCTATTAAGGGACGTTTATAAACATATTTGGATCCACCTTAAGTGGAGCAGGCTGAGTTAAACTCTTTATGTCACATATATTTACTACAAAAAATCAATTTTTTCAAAAATTTTAATTTTCATTACTGTATAGGTGCGATTTAAAAAATTTAATTCATGAGCATGTTCAAAAAGTTTTAGAAAGGTTAAATGCATCATTTTCGAGAAAGGCGTAGGTCAGTATAAAGTTTGTCACAGAAAGTTGTCCAAAACTCATTAACTATATACGTAAAAAAATAAAAATTTAGAATTATTTTTGCTGGTGATTTACTAATTATGCCTTTCACAGTAAATCCACCCAGGATTGTCCCCTCTGTACAGTGTTGCGCTAACAAATTTGTTGTCCCGGCATTATCGATCATGTACGTGCGATGCAGCTATAGCCCGGTTGAAAATAACTAGGTAGATAACCGACATGTAAATTATCTACCTAAATTAATCCACGTGGATTGTGTCTACATTGATTTCTCAGTAGTACATTACGTTTTAACCAGTCTGTTTTGGGGGGATGACTGATTGGAATTTGAATGACGAAAATATGACTACGGTGCACTTTGTACCTAGAAAGCTTCTTATTATTTATTATTAACTCTGCGAAAATGTCACTTCAAAATCCAAGTGGATAACGTTGAATGAACGTAAAACCCAATGTAAATCAACATGGGTATATTCACGCATCAGTTATTCTCAACAGGGAGAATATATAGAGAAACAATTTAAATTTCGACGAAACGAAGCTAACAGCATGTAAGTACAAGAGTAAAGAGTCCACCTCTTTTCCTCTCCCATCCAGAAATCTTCACAATACCCTGGTCCGCACCTCTCGCCTCACCCCCTCTTAGCCTATATCAAAAATCTCCCCTCGCACTCGTCTCATTCTCTCCTCAAACATCAGTCGAGCAGCAATTAAGGCAACGAGCAGTAGTACCTATATAATACATACACATCAGAGCTGAGCATCAATCCGGGGGTAGGTAACCCCCGTAAGCTAGTAGACTCGGCTGTCATTGGTCGGTCTACGCCCCTCCCCAAGGGCGGAGTTGTTTCCCCCCCTGTCGCTCTCTGTAGAGAGCGAGAACAAGACTCTGCCGAGGTATACCCGCGAGCTCCTGGTCGTCAGTTCGACGCGTGACTCCGTGTCGCACGGATCACACAGCTGCAGCACGTAGCTGTTCTTCAGCCTAAACCAGGAGTCTGTAATCCGTATGTGTGTGTTGTGGGGACTTGGAACTTTTTGTGGGTGTTGATATACCGTTTGTGAGAGTTGGAGTTGCTGTATATATGCAGTGAGTTCTACTCGGGGGTCGATTCATGAGCGACAGTTCGAGCGATATTAGTGCTGGAAACGAGATACTGCAGGGATAGGGATTTCTGGAGATTTTTGAGGCTCGAGGACCAGCGGCAAGGAGATTATTCGACTATGGTTGTGCTGTGAGTATTATTTTCTTTTTTAAAGATCTTTTAGTACTATTATTCGTCAAGTGTGTATACGATCGGAACGTTGCCCGGTTGTATTGACAGCTGTTGTTCTGAATATGTGTTCTTTGTTTTGGATGCCTCGTATACCTTCAATATTATGTCTTTATTTACAACCGAACTTTTGATTCGTCTGTACACTTGACACAAATCCTATTCTAAATTTTTAAGCATTCTCTCAACAATCGAGTATAAAAGAGCCGAGAGTTAAAGTGACAGTAAATTTCAACATTCATACAAATACTGCGATTCAAAAATGTTAAAAACAAACATCCCTCGTTTCGATACTCGCACGGAGTGTATCAGCAGATACGACCGATCTCTTGCCGATCTAATTTTACCCTCCCATATATCAGCCAATCGATGCTCCAAAAATAGCTTTGAAACGAAAAATGAAAATAGAAATAAAATTCAGCACGAAGAAGAAGCCCATACGCATCTAATCAGTGGGCGTACTCGTAGTTCCCCATTGGCACGCGGGGGCGTCTTCGGCCGTTCGCCCATTGGCGGCTTGCCACCATTGGCTGCCGCGCGCGCTTCTAATCCTCTCCGCTCTTTCTCTCGACCGCCATCTTTAATCAAGGAGAGAGAGAGAGAGATAGTAGACTATGACGTGATTTAGGACCGCGACCTAAATCAGGATTACGAAGTTGGTCCGGATTTTTCGGAGCCAAGAGACCGTGCGGTAAATCATGAGTTTTTCGCGCGTTTCTGAACTGTGGGAATTCTCTCCAGAGTCGTCGAGATGTTGACGCGGGGATAATTAATGCTCGTCGAGATGCAGCCGCTGTGATCCAGCTGAATTATACCATAGCTGTACGGTCCTATTTCTAATTGAGATTTCACTTAGCAGCTCGAGTGTATACTTCGAAATGAACGTGTATATCTTGTGCGCGCGGCTGAGCATTGAATAATGTGTATCAGTCGACCGTCGCTCTCTCTCTCTCTCTGCTCGTTCGCGCGCGAGAAACGGTTTAAGTGTGCCGCTCGAAAACGATCTTCCTTATCTCGAGCGAGAATCGCCGAGGAACGAGAGACTCGAAATTTAAGAGCTATTCGTCAGTTTCGAAATTGACTTTGGAACGAACTTAATAATTCAAATTTCATTTTCTTCGAGACTTCATATAACATAGAGTATATACTCTGAATTTTTCTTGTCGCATTGCTATGAACAACAAAATATCTCATTCCACATTAAAATCCTAATAACTTGTGGCTCGTCGGTTCATTACAAGCTCTCGATTTTGGCGCGTCGTGTATATAATTGAGAGGTAAATATTGAAGATGGCGAGATTGGCCGTTCTGCGCCGGCGGGAGATGTTATCTCCATCAGCCATCGTCAGCAGCACAGAAGCTGCGGCACAAAACGCGTTCGTTAACAGCCTGACTGCGAGACTGAGAGAGAGAATTGCGTGGGGGTCCGCACAATATAACGAGAGAAGCTTCAAACACGGACACGTATATGAATGTCCGCAGCGGACATGAAATTCTAATAAACTCGAAAATTCAAGACATTCGCACGTGATATATAGGTATACGTCGTCCCGACAGAAAAATGCGCGCGCGCGCGCGCGTGTTGAACTTGTAAATTTCAAACTCGCGTATATTAAATCACGCGCACTTCGTAATATTATAATATATACGCGACCGATGCCAGATATTGATAATGATTTTCAGATACCGCGTCTCTCGCGCAATTAAATGTGTGTACGTACATTATAATATACACGAGAGTCGCGCGCGCAGAGCTTATCTTCGACAAACGAGAGGAATGTCACATGCGCCGCGCTCGGCGGCTGCGGAATGCCCGAAAAAAGAGAAAGGGTCGCGATCTCGAAGGGCCATAAGTTAGCGCGAACACGAGAGCGCAAATTAAATTACGCGAAAAGATAAGCCCTCTCTCACGTGTATATATATACGTATAGAGGGTCAAAAGGCGCGAATGAAAAGTCGAGTGAACGATCGCCGGGACCAGGCGATAAAGTCATCGCCTCTCCTGCGAGAGTAAGATGATACATCGGCTGCAGCTGATGCCGGTTCGAGATTATCGCACGCACGCAAGCAACGCATCCTCTAATAGTCTTTTTCGCGGCGTTTCTCGCGAGTAGACTCTCTCGCGCGGCTAATTATATACGCGATGCTAGTATATACGCGCGCTTAGAGAGAAAGGATGCAAGATGTAGTGTGATGAGTTTATTAGTAAGGAAGACTGATCGGAGAAGTGTATTATATGCGCGTCTATAAATCAGAGCGTCGCATCCTCGGGATTCCTCCGAGAGAGAGGCTACACTGACTCTCTTATAGGCTATAATCGGCTTGTCTATCTCGAGAGGGTCGTGTCCCCGCGGCCGAGGAATTAACTTGTTCGCGCGCGTGCACGAGTGAGAGAGAGAGAAAACGCAATCTCGGACTCGGATCCTTATATACTTCTGCGATGTCTCTCTCGCGCTATTCGAACGGGTATATGTATAGGTATATACGGTTAATCTCAAGCTTTCCGCGCCCTTTCTTATATACATACATATTCTTTTGGGGGCGAGCGAGCCGTGATTCATAGGCGAGAGGAAAGGCCTCTGATGGAAGATATTGACTGGACTGCGTGCGAATACGTATATTATACTAACTCTTGCGTCCTTTGCCCGAGATATCCGTATAAAGTCGTGTATATTAAACACAGAAAATTGGTATAATATACACACCGCGTGTGAAGAATCGGCGAAAAAATATACGCAACCCCCTCGCGAAAATCGCCTATACTCCGCGCCGCGAATTCCAGGAAGTCAGAGATGCCTGTCAGCTGGCCACCCACGAGCAGCCATAAGTATAATGCTCGCGCGCGAGTAGGCTCAGCCATAAATTGGGATTTTATCTCGATCGCTTGTGGTGTCTCGCGAGCGAGCGAGACTCTTTCGCGCTGCGCGCGGAGAGCTATACATTGCGCAACGTTAAATTAGACTTTTCCACGACTGCATTTATACAAATATATTATATCCTCGCGACACTTTGCGCGCGCAAATTTCAACGGCTTAATCGCATCGGGATCCGACCTATAGATGCGTCGTGTTATATATATATGTATATCTTTGTGTGTGTGCGTGTATATATAGCTACGGTATTATTTATGACTGCTTAACATCATTGGAGGAGAAATTGTCGAACGGGTTCAAGGGTGAGAGAAACAAATGCCGCAGTTAGCGCTCTCGGGATAAAGCGGACTTATTAATCACGCTGCCGTAGTATAATATATACACAAACACACTGTATATGCGTATATTATACATATGTGCGCACTCTCTCTCTCGCCCACCGGGTGTCAATTAAATTTTGAATAATAATTTCGCCGCGCGGCGCGGTAGGCGTGCGCGCGATGTTATACACCACTTTGTTACGACAAATTATACTCGGCGCGCGCCTTCTTTCTCCCGCGCGCTATTACAGCTGTATATATATACATTTATGTCGTGATCTTCGCACAGGATTGTCCCTCGATTTAGAATTATTTGTTAGTGTATACTCGAAAACAATGAGCATAATAACTACGCACGCACAGCATCTTTTTTTTTTCATGCGCACCTTATATTCTCCTCGCAATATTAATGCCTCTCGCGCGCGCGCGCTCGCGCCAATTAGCGTCGAGGCAGTTCTCTCGGCTCTGAAAAATCGACGCTGCGATCTCTTCTCGCCCGAGTCTGCCTATAATACGTGCGAGACTATGCGCATTTGCATTCCGCGAAGTATATATATGCGCGCTCGTGTTCTTAAGGCCCTTTTTGCGGTAGAAATACATACGCGACGAGGATGCTTGAATGATATTTTAAGGAGGTGCTGATTTTTCGCTTGTTTTTTTGTTGCAGGAGTCGAGTTGGGTCGCCGACGATGTCAGCGACTGTTGCCGGGAACCAGCAGCAGCAGTATCCACACCAGGAGTGGGATATCAACGACTCGAATGTACCAAAGGTATGTATATACCATAGCTATTTGTACTATATATACAACTATAATACACTGTGTATAAAAATAAAAGCTCATCCATCGTTTTTTGACAATCAAGGTAGTAGAGTACGACGCGTGGTGCGAATGGGCGGACGGCCACGTTAGAAAGGTGTACGGCGCGGATTGCGAGGAGGCGCGGAGACACGCATCCGGCTGGGCGATGCGCAACACCAACAACCACAACGTCAGCATACTCAAAAAGTCCTGCCTCGGTGTTCTCGAATGCTCGCTCAAGTGCATTCTGCCCGGCGGCGGACGCGTTCATCTCAGACCGGCTATTTGCGACAAGGTAAGATATACATACCAATGTAACATGTATGATAAAAGAGAAATAAGTGTATACTGACGGAGTGCCGTTTTTAATTTTAGGCGAGAAAGAAGCAACAGGGAAAACCCTGTCCCAACCGACAGTGCGCGGGGCGTCTGCAGATTCACGCGTGCAGGGGTCATTGCGGCTATCCGGTGACGCATTTCTGGAGACACACCGATCACGCGATCTTCTTCCAAGCCAAGGGTACTCATGACCATCCGCGACCCGAAGCTAAATCCACTTCCGAGGCTCGAAGGAGTGTCGGCGCAGGCAGACGTGTAAGGGGGCTTGCCGTGCTTCTGGCGCGCGAGGCTGCGCTCGGTTCTAAGGTAAGCTGCTATTAACAACATTTTTTACTTATTTTTTGAATCTTGCTAAGCAAAGTAAAACAGTTCAAAATTTGCATTAATCTTAGCTCCAAAGAGTTTTAATTTTGTTAATATTTTGATCGTAATAATTTCGATCGATAAATCAGCTTTTTAAAAAATCATTACAATATTAAATGGTTAAAGAATGCCGTCTCTTGTTTTGAAGCCTCTCAATGAATGACGATCGGCAAAACAAAAAATAACTGCAACGATTCGTTTCTATTTCAGCTGATGACACTCAGAGGAACCAAGCGACCAGCTTCAGACCCACTCGAGCTTCCAACAAGACCAGCTCCAGTGCCACCTCTGATCGGCGACAAGACCGGCTACTCCTGTTCGTGCTCTCCGTTCGAGTGCGTCTGCGGCAATATGCAGCGAAGCTATTCCACTACTCAATCCTACCAAACATCCCAGCACCATCACCATCACCATCAGCACGACCCGCTGACGATCAGCAACCCGACGAATCCGATGTACAACCCGCAGCACGCGCAACAAATGACCGGCAACGAGGCGCCGGCTTACTGGTCCCAGGAGCCCTTGATCGAACAGACCAGTCTCGGCTATTCCTGTCTTCCACAGGAGGCATCGGCTTATCCCAATGCCGAATTTTCCACTGGATTCGGGGGTGATCTGTTTCAACCCGAGGAGATCTTCCAGTTGGATCAACCGATCCGACCGGACTTTGGACTCAACGGGAACAACGATGTCACGAGATCGCCACCGAGTTTGCTGGATCTCGGCAGCGGAACCATCAAGTACGAGATGCCCGATATACACGAGCAGACGTACTGGACACAGCTGCTCAGCGAGGATTCCAGCAGCAGTCACGTCAGCGTCTCACAGGTTGGTTTCTTTTCGGGCAAAATTTGATTTTTTTTTTTCAAAAACAACAGAACAAGAGTCTATAACGATTTTTCACCTTTCAGGCTCACGAGAGCGAAAGAGACGCGAGCCAAACGCAGACCTGTCCACCGTACAACTCGTACCAGGCTCAGCAGAACAACAACAACTGGTCGACGAGTCACCACGACTACCCAGCCCCACCGTCCACGAGCAACGTCACGAGCTACGATCAGCCAAAGGAAATGCGCAGCTCTCAGCTACTCTCTAGTCACTCCCCGGTATCCGAGGCCCCAACCTTCCCCAACTACGACGACTACCACCAGATGATGCAGACCCTCCCCAATACCCAGCAACCTCGAACAGACCCATCGCCCAACCAGTCGCCCCAACAGCAACAGCACCAGCAGCAACGGATGCTCGACGAGAGGCTCGGATACCACATGCACCAGCAGCAGACCAGTCCTGAACCTTCGTTCTTCTATCAGAGCAACGACAGATCGTCCTGTCACTACACCTGCGAGGTTTTGGACACGCGGCTGCAACCTCAGGTCGCTGCTCCTCCCATTGCCACGAATAACAACATGAGTTACGCCGACGTACCAGACATGGATATGCAACCGTTCGTGGATTACACTCTCGTGGGTATGCTCTGTAGCTCCGCCGAAGAGGAACTACCCCCTTGTCAACAACAGCCAGTTGTGCACAGCTACGTTCCCCACCACTAGACTTGGATTTATAGTCATGACTGAAGCTTCTAGTTTCTTCCTGTGAGTGAGTTGCTATTGTTGCTAGGTTGAGTAGTACTTCGTGTACATATACATATATATATAGAACGTTAGACTGTAATGTCCACAAGCGGACTCGCACGTACTTAGAATACCTTCGTCGAAAAAGACTTATACGAAGCAGCAATCAAAATACGACGTGTAGAACTACTCGATTGTCCGCGAGTTGAGAACTCGATTGTTTCGCACTTTGTACTATAACGGATATCGAATATACATTGTTAGCGTAGTCGCATAACTAAAGAATGTTTTATATGTGCAAGGATGCCTATATTATTATCTTCCTCTTGTTGTCTGCGCGCAATGAAGAAAAATTAAATTGTTTACTTCTATGCGTACTTCAAGCGTGCATTTACTATACACTAGATGCTATCTGACGCCTCGATTTTAGTTCCTTTCTAAAGTTGTAACGTTGTGTAAGCCTTTATAAAGTTTTGATATATAGGTGAACACGTCGAATTAAAAACATAAAACGAGTATGAAAATTATCACTGTTTTCGATGAAAAGGCAGTATTGAGTCTTTGATTGTACATAGTATTATTATTATCAGTTAGTTATAACTAAAGTGTACATATATATACGATTGACATTGTTAATTGAAAAAGCGGAATGTCAGGTTCAAATAAAAATAAAATACAAGTCATGTCTCATGTAAAAGTCACTTGTTCTTTATTATTAATTCATATATAATTATTTGTGAATCCTTTAATTTTAACAGTTATTTTGACGATCACAATGCTTCGCATGCCTAAATGCTCTATTTTCTTTTTATTATTTTCCTGTATTAATTACAATGTTGCACATCCAACGACGCAATTTTTGTTATGGGAGAAAAAAAAGGAAAAAACAAACGTCACTTTCATTAAAAAAAAAAAATAAAAAAAATACTACGCATCTTCATTCTCCGCCTTCGCACGTACATTTCTTCGATCCATTGCATGCTTTTTTTAGATTTTTCTGTTATCATCTATTACTACAAATTTTTTAATTGTGTCACTGTTGCGTTTTTTTAAATATCTCCCTACTTATATACTATGAATCTTTTTAAAGGAGACAAAATGTGTAGCCTTTAGCGGTCATGTGCTTTGTTTACTTTCTCTAATGTTTATGTACTACATTGCCTATTTGTTAATATCTTCAACAATTCTTCACTGACACGTGACGCATTAAACTGCGTGGAAGCTGACTTCGAACTATTAAGCAGTCGATCTTTAAAAAGTTAGTTCTGTTTTCTAAATTGTATCTTATTCCTGCTTCGTAATTTTTCATCTAAAAACCATTTGTTTGCAAAGACTTAAGAACAATGTGTTGTGATCTCGACCGAAAAGACAGTACACGATTTTTTTGTATTTTATAATTATCTATAACAGGCACGTATCTTTGATGTTTGAGCTTATCATCTAAATGTTCATTATTATTTTTAAAAAACTTTGATAATATCGCTAATTTCCGTTATTTTTATCATCAACTTTTAAAATGTTTTCAACACTCGCGAGTTGAAATTTTTCGAAAGACGTGCGAAGGTCCACTGTACTATAGTCAAGAAAAGTATAAATCAAGACTTTCCAAGAAGGAAGGAAGAAGTTCAAAGAGCGATTGGTCGATAATTTATTGTTTACTATCACTATAGTTAGGGACGATAGAAAGCTCGATCACAATCCCCTCTGTTAGAGATGAATAATTTTCTAATATATTGAAAATGATGTATAATTTAACAAATAAACAAAGTGCACGTTTAATGAATCATCGCTAGGAGTTGATACTCATAATTTTTTTTTTTTTTTTTTTTGTTAATTCTACAGTAATTTTACGTAGCATTAGAAAGGGTGAGAAGCTTCAATGCCTATCACCCTCACAAAAATTCTACTTTCGTCTTTTACGCTCACATGAGATTGAAATTACTAGTTACTACTTAGACGTGAAAACGTTGAAAGGAGATTAATAAGCGCGAAGCCACTCCACGGAAAATCATCGATCCCGCGAATGTCGCTTCTTTAGAAAAGAAATTTAATTCTTATATACAAAATAGAGGAATATAATAGTTAAATCGACAATTTGTTCATATAAAAAACGTAAAAAAAGTTTTTATGAGTAGATTTTCCATTGAGTGACGTCGCACTGAAATGATCACAGCTATTTTACGATACACTATACAAAGTGTCTATACGTGCATCGGTAAGAACAATCGGTGCCTAATGTCCTAAATGTAGAAATTCGCGCCTCACACGATATATTAATAATGTCCATTTTTTTTCTTAGAGAAGACGATCGAGGCCAGGGATAACGACCGCATTATCACTGGCTTCTTTTCGGCTTATCTTGGAGAATTTTCTCTCTACATTTTTTTATGTATTTGTTTTTGTTAAGTGAAAATGGGGTGACACGTAGTCACTGAGAAAGTTTACACTTGTATGAGGCTGTTTTGTAGAGAAAAAATCGAATCGAACTTTTTTTTCCTGTGAGTGATCCGGTCGGTGCAATTTTTATGTGATGAACGGAATAATACAAATGTAATTTGAAGCAACACTCCAACAAAAGAGCTCGGCGAGATGTCTAAAATCAGGCATCGCAAAACTTGTAAATACAAATGAGAATGAAAAGTATTTGCGTCAGTTGCTTCCTATTACAATATGTCAGAAAAACGTCAGCTTTTTTGTTTTAATTATTTTTCGTCTTGAAAAATTATTCATCGACCTATGGTAGTTTTATTATTTTCACACATGAATTATTGCACGCTCGAGTGAGATTTCTTAGACGAACAATAGTATTTATTCATACGAGTATATATTATCGATAAGCGCACATCGTTGAGATATACGATTACAATATATAATAGTATGACCGAAGCGAAATAGCATAAGTTCATAATAGGCTATAAAACTTACGGGGCTAATTCTCCGCGAGGTGCAAAGATTAACTATATACCTCTCACAGTAAAATTACTCAGAGTTCGTTTTTTGTTTGTTTGTTTTTTTTTTTAAGAAACGACGAGAGAATTAAACCTTCAACAAGTTTTCGTCTTCGGCGTTTCAGTTCGATGTTTTATTTTAGATTGTTATAAAAAAAAGTATGTCAACAAACGTCGTCAGTTTGTTTACAAATTTAAACTAAAAAGTGAAAAAAATTAAAAATTAACGGCATAGCTTCGCGAGCGTCACATGGGCTCTCTTAAATTACCCAGTTTATCAATTTATCTCTTACTCTTATGCTTGCTCTTATCTTCCAAAAATTAATATATCGAGAACAACCTTACAAACTTTACTCTCGTACGTCACAGCGATCCACAGCATTCTGACAAATATGTTTCACTCACATTTTTTTTTTTTTTGTTAGCTTTTTTGTAATTTTTTTAATCTTTAAATTACTTATATCACAATAAAATGCCAGCGCATCCTAGACTGTTTTTGTATCCACAACACAGCACACGTATGGTTTTCCTCGCATTTATTGGCATCTTACGCAACACTTACGAAAATCTTGACGGGGATGCGCCCAAGGCTCTGGCAGGTTTTGGCCTTTCATTCAAAGCTTTTTATTTTTGAACGCTGAGTAGACTTGATTTTTAGGCAAATATCCTTCAAGAGTTTCCAATTAAGACGACACGCTGCACACGTTGATTCCTATTGGCTCTTACTGGCTGCAGCATGCCTCTGTACTGGCTTCACGCGCACTCGGTAAAACTTTGTTCCTTGTGGAACTCTGTAACGGTTTTCTTGCTGCAATAGTAAAACATAAAGATTATCAGTATCTACTCAACGTCGATATTTTTAACTGTACTAAAACGAAATTCTACCTTTCTAGCCGAGCAGTACTCCTTCTCAACAACCTCAGCGACTGCGTGCAGTTTGGTCGGTAACCCGTCCGAGCCCAATTTGAGATCTAAGTCGCTGATACAGTCCGAATTAACAAAGTAGAAGGTCTGCGTATCTTGAAGGAGCGTGTAGTTGCGATGCGCCTGGTCCCAGAGTACAAGTACGATGTCGCCCGGGTTGCAGGTGGTGAAGTTGATTTTGCCCTGCTGTACAAGGTTGGTCGTGCTCTTGGTGAGCTTGTCACGCATCGCGTGCGAAGAGGAAGATGTCTCGCGACGACTGCGTTCGGTACTCGTTGCCGCGTCCACGCGATGTGTCATTGATGCTTCAGACACCACCGATACTGAGGCACTCATGTCCTTATCGCGGCTGCTATCGGATGCTGAGATCGAGGATGAGCTTAGGGACTCAGCGGATAAGTTTCTCTTTGAACGTTCCTTCACTACTCCGACAAGAATTAATATCAGCATTAGTGTGTGCTTTATTATGGTTAGTGTGCTAAAGACAAATCTTATATATATAAAATATAGAAATATGAATTATGGTATCTTAGTTTGGGGAGCACATAAAAACCATCGAGTTTTAATGCAAAACCTACAGAGGAAAATTCTTAAAATCATTAATAACAATAAAATTGTCATACAAGATAATCACTTAAATTTGGAGCAATCATATACTCTCGAGGCCCTAAGGTACCACTACTCTGACTTGAAAACGCAATATATTAATTTGTGTGTGTATCTCTGCAGGATTTGCAGAAACTCTGTATATTTTTTTCTAGTTTAAATAAATAAATAAATAAATAAGTAAATATACCTAATTCGACTTCAAGTCGAACACGTTCGTTCTCTAAAGCTTCTATTTTTGACTCCGCGCGTTCCTTGCTTTCTTTTGTGGCTCTCAACTCCGACGTTAGCCTCTTATTGTCAGCTTGAAGGACATCAAGCCTACCAGGGAAGGATACCAAATCGCTGTCTGCTTCCAAACGAACTTTCTTCGATTCAGATACTCTCACCTCATCCTTCTCAACTGTCTTCAGACTTTCTTCCAGTTCAGTTTGGCTCATCTTCAGCATTTCGTCGTCTAGCTCTTGCCTAATTAATCTTAATTCATCTCTCTCCCTCTGGAACACAAGACCAATATAATTAATTTAACTCTTCATCGACATCTTTAACTTCACGCTTAAAAAATTAAATTTAGATTATTACCTCTAAACGCAAGACGAATTTATCCCGCTGCTCCAATTTCTCTTGATCCAATGATATTTTGTGCTCGAGTGTCGCCTTGTCCGTTTCGAGATTTCGAATAAGGGACTCGGCCTCACCGAGGCGCTGCAAGGTAGTTTTGTAGTGGCGACACTCCTCAAGCAGAGTGGTCTCTCGCTGTCTGTAGACTTCGAGTTCGTGCTCTTTCTTGGCGATTATATCGCTGGCTGTCTGCAGATCTCTAGAGAGTACCTTACGCTCGCGATCGATGGCTTCACGGATAGCTTCTTCCTTCTTAGCCTCCAAATCTTTTTTTGTCTGCTCAAGTATTGTCTCGTGATTGATAAGTTCGATCACATCAACCCGCTAAAGCAAAAAAATCATAATTAGCCCAAAGTTTGAGATATTTTACTCGATACTTTGATAGTCATTAGTAAAGCGAACCTCGATTTTCTCAAGACTGGAATCACTTGGACTGCGCTCCATCGCAGAAGCGGTCATTAGCTTGAATCGACTTCTGATGGTATCCAGCTGAGTCTTGTAATCTAACTGCAGCTTTTCGGTCTCCTCCTTTATGGTCTTCTGGTGTTCAAGTTCAGCCGTTGCCAATTTCTCTTCCAACTCGCGTATTCTCTCTTGACACTGTTCCAAAGAGCCTCTTAGTGAACTTACTTCCAATTGTCTAGCCTCGTTCGTCTCCTTCACAGCATTTTCCTTAGCAATCTGTGTCCGTTCGAGCCTCTCTTCAAGTTGTCTGTAAACACAAAAATAAAAGTGTCACTCAGAAGTTTCGTCATAAATAAAATAATTAAAGATTTATGATAGGATGTGTCATAATCCAGGGGTGCGACAGCGCCGCGGCGACAAGAAAAAGTACGAAGTACTTTTGACGTCAGCGCGACCTGTGATACTTTGAAATTGGGTTTGCTAATCTCACAATAAATTTTTCGACCGCATTTAAATCATTAATATTGAACTTATGCGCGATCTGTGGTATCGCCTTGAAAAATATTAATATAATATTTCACCTTTAAAAAGAATTATCCAAAAAGGTTACTTAATTAAATGAATATTAGGAATTGAAATTTCGCTCGGTATATTTCTGTTTGCTCGGAGTGTTCATCCTCTCCCGAGTTTTCGTCTTCTCTCAGTCACGTGACTTTCACTATATACAATATACACTTATACACATATATTATATACTCGACTACTCGACGATATGAATGATTGTAATATACTTATTATAAATGTTACTTTTTTACTATTATAAGCAGTGTGAGCGATATCTAAACATTGATGTGTTTCTTTATTATAAATTGTTTCCTAATTAAACCTTTCTTAAAGGTAAAACCTAGGCAAAAAAGAATTTTTATTCTTTTAAACTTGAAAAAGTAGTAAAATCTATAAGAAAACATGTCAAGTAAATGAAAACTGAAAATTTCTTTCTATCAGCCATATGTCAAAATGTGAATCCAGCCATTTTTTTAAAATAAAAGAAGATAAGGCCAATGGATAGAAAAATGTTTAATTTTCATTTACTTGACATGTTTACTTATAGAGTTTATTATTTTTTAAAGTTTAAAAGAATAAATTCTTCTTCTTGCCTATGTTTTAACTTTAAAAAGAAAGGTTTTATTAGGAATATGTTTATTAACATTATGTTTATTACAATGATGACATGATAATCGTACCTGTACATAGACTGCATTTTCCTCATCTCCTGCTGCTCGGCTTCGTACTTTTGTCTCATGGTGGCAACAAGTCTATTTTGCTCAGCAATTTCTATATCCTTTTCCATCAGACTCCTATTTAGGCTCTGCACCTCTTCGTCTCTAGCTTGCAACATTTTCTTCAAATCGGAAAGCTCAAGTTCGTGATCGACCGTTAGCTCCTGCTCCCGTTCTCTCAAAGCGCAGGTATGCAGCTTAACAGCCTCGCCTATTTTCTCGAGGATCTTGGTTGTGCCAGCACGGTCGACTAGTGCCTGCTGTTTTAGAGCAGTCAACTCGTGGCGGAGAGTCAGCAGCGAGTCTGTAGCCACCGCTTTCATGTTGCGGATGAAGGCACGTAGACGTTCGACCTCTTCACGCGTACTGCCTAGACTCTCCTATAATTAAATGAAAAGATGTTGTAATGAGTGAGTTTGGTTTTTGATCTTCTGTTAGTAGCTAATTTTATATTGTAGTACATGCAATTGGGACGGCGAACTGTCCCAAGGTAAAACGCTTGTTTGTGAGTTTACAATTCAAAGATAACTAAAATTTTCAGTTTATATAAAGCATAATTCATCGAGTGATGTTTGTCAAATAGTCGTGTTGCTTAAGCTTTGCATAAGCTCTGTGAAAAAATGTATATCTTTTATTTTACTTATATAAAATTATTATTTCTCAGTTTTTCAAAGCAAAAGATATATCACGTTTTCCTATGACTATAGTTTATTTGGATTATAGCATGTACTAAAACTAGAAGTAATCATAAGAAAAGTATAAATGTATTGTTATGGGCTAAAGTGAAAAAAAAGATCATTTTTGCCTGGAAGTAAAATACATACTGGAGTATATTGGTTAAGGTTGCGGAAAAAGAGTAGGGATTAAGTGCGACGGCAGCTATCCTGAAAAAAATCAAAAGGAGACAAACAAACCCGAAACCATGATAAATTAATAATCATCCTCTTTTTTGTTCTCTATTAAAGTAGATCTACGAGCCGTGCTATAGCGGGCTGTATACGAAACATACGAAAGAATAATGGCTATGATCAAATGAAAAGCGGTACATAATGAGTAGTGTATGCTAGTGTGGTGTCTCAACTGATCATAAAGACAAGCTGTAAAAACAAAATTTATGCAGAAACTACTTTGAAGCTTTTGAAGTAAAAGATAAATGAAAATTATTTAACAACCAGACTAGATGTAAATCAAATACTGCGAATTCAACTAATGATGAATTAGCAGAGCTACTGCAACGGTTCATTTTAATTTACTCGATTAATCTATTGTTTTTGTTTTTACTACAAGTAGTAGTGTTTGAAAGTTGCTGTGTTTGTTTGTTCTTTCCGTTAGTATCGACGTGAATAGTCTAGTATTGCCAACAAGATTTTGCAAAACTAATTTTATTAACGTGAATTTAACTGTCAGACAAATCACGTGTTTCTATTAAGTATCAAGAATGCGTGTGAGACAAAAATAGATGTTGCGTAAATTACAAATGAGTGTGATAACCAAGAATTCCGATAATGGCGAGTGAAAGAAAGGCCGTGAACTAAACGAGTCTACTACGAATAATAGTAATAATCGGCGCGTATGTCGAGCATTTCATGAGATCGTGTCCAATACCTGGAGAAGGGACACAATAGCCTGATGCTGACTGTCAGTCGGGTGCTCGCTGAGGCTGCTGGGCAGCGACTCGTCCATATAGAACTCAGTGCCGAGAAAGTCATTTGCCATCACGGCATTGCCAACGGATGGACTGCTGCCGTCGCTGCCAGACCGTCTCCTCGGCTTCTTTTGCTGGCCGTCGCACGAGCTTGCAGTGGAGATATTAGGAAAGTTGGACGAGGACTTGGGAGACGGAGTCGTGGCACTGTTCTCAACACACTCGGTCAATGGACAGAGAGGTTGCTGCTGTTGTTTTTCACTGATTGATAGGGATGGAAAGTGTAACAACTCGCTCGAGGAGGAGGAAGTGGAACGGTTCAAAGGAGAAATGTTAGTCGAGGTCGAGGATGTCGATATTGAGGCACCAACCTCCAATTGCTTCTGGCGATTCTGGCTGTGAGGCTGCTTTGTGCTCTCGTATGAGGTTAACTTGGAGTCCATCGCTGCCTGGCCGATCTTCTCGAACTCTTCCGTGTCGGTTTCCGATTCGAAGCCTCCTCTGGAACGAGATCAAACATACGATGTTCTTATAATATACGACTGATACGATATTTCAGTATTTCGCGAATTTATCGGAAACACGGAGTGTACTTAATTATGTGCAAATGAGACAATTAAGTAAATGCCGACAGCGAACACGATCGGTAGTTCGGAGATGGCAAAGATAAGATATTTATTTATGATAGTGATCTCGAGTACACACCTGTCGCTAATTAGAGGTGGTCTTGTGCCTTCTTGCTCCTTTGGCGGTGGATCCACGCGCATCGACATGCTTTCTTTTTCCTTGTTGCCATCGCTGCTGCTCTCAGTGAGACTTTTGGAAAAGAAAAACTGCGTTATGCTGTTCAGATCCGGTGTCGAAACACTCGAAGCCAAGTCAGGCAACTGCTGTCTTAATGACTCCATGTCTTCAGCCGTCAACTGAAATTAGAGTTGGATCGTTTAGTTGTATATAATGATTTAATCTTCACATATATATTTCAAATCCTGCTATATATCCAATTATTGCTTCTAATTAAACATAAATTTATTAAAAACGTACACAGCATAGTTTTAAAGCTATTTCTGATATTACTATTATTCATTTTACATAAAAAATGTATAAATTAACTGATAAACTTACCTTTGGCAATCCATTATCGAAGACGGATGGTGCCTGGGTAGCATACGGCGGCGGTGTGTCCTCCAATCCAGGGAACAGAATGCTGAGGAAATGACCCTCGAACTTATTTTGAAACTCCCGCCGCCTCTCAATCTCCTCACTATGTACACTAAGCAGCTGACAGGCGAGATTACTGGCCCAGGCAAGGAACGCCTGGGAGAAGGTACGCCTGCGTACTACCTCGGCTATGGCGCTGACGTACATCTGAGGTGCTACGTGAATCTGGCGCAGGATCTCGAGCTGTTGGCGCAAACGACGCAAGCTTTCGGAGTACATCACCAACTTACTGGTTATGTCCAGCATTTTGGCTTCCACGGCCATGATCCACTTAAGACGACTGTGGATGCTCACTGACAACTCTTCTTTTGCCTGAAATTCAAGTTTTGGCTTGAGTATTGGTGCAATACTAAAGTTATAAATCATAAATTCTCGATTGTCTACATTATTCATTTACTGCCGGCATTTAAGTAATACTAAACAATACTTAAGTTTCGCAAATTTTAAAATTGCTTTTTCTCTCGAGCAAATGTTTTCTCAATGGCGGATTTCAACAGTTTCAATAAAATTTATCGTTTCAAAACAGAAACTCAGTCTAATGTATAAAATCTTTATAAATCCGTTACCCTGGTAATTCGTCGCCGAATATCGCTGAGCTGATTGTGATTTTGGAGCATTACGACGAGCTGACGTCGATGGGAGTCACAAAGGTCGGGTAAGACACTGTCGTCATTAAGATTGGAGACGCGTGTCTTATTCTGTTGGAAGCCCTGGGCGAGCTCGCTCTGATCGTGCACGATCTTCTTCATCTGTGCCATCAGCTGCTCAAGGCCAAAGAGTCGCTCTCCGACACGTTTGATCTCCTTCATGTGCTGTTGGTTCGCAGCCTCGACTGCGTTATTCACCTACGAGTAAAATGATGCGTTAGTACGGTATACATATTCTCTATAAATTGATGAAATTATTAAAAAGGTAGCAATTTATTTTCCCTGTATTATATGAATAATTCGACTGTAATTTGATCAGGTAGCCAAACAGAAAATGCTGATTTCTTAATGATTCAATGACGTGACCGCGATTCTCGTTAGCAAAAGAAATCAAAACGACTACATACATTTACTAATCTTCAAACGATAGATTCGAATCAAGCTCCAAGAATAGAGTAATCGATTTCATAAGTAGAAAACTGCTGTTCTGATCTTAATAATAGCGGTAAAAATAAAACCTAATAGCGTCTGACTGACGTAAACTTTCGCTCGTTGATTAAGAAAATAAATTATCGTCTCATGACAACGTCACAGTTTGCGCACACATGTAGCGAACATTGTATCTCGATTCAAGGTGCGTAAATTGCAACTTTAAAAAATTATGAAATGCACATTGTATCGAAAAAATATTTAATTATGTGTAGGCATAATAAATGCTGCATTATCCTCACCTCGTTCTTGAGAGCTTCTACGACGCGCTCGTCGAACTGCATAAGAGCCCTGGAGCTCTGGCTGGCTAGATTTTCGAGGCTGCTCTGGTTGTCCTTGGCGGAGATCCACTTACGGAGGCTAAGTACATCCTCTGCCTCCGTCGATGTTTCCTGGACTGCCGTCGTGGCCTCTGACACGGCCTCTGCTATCGCAGCCGTCGACGCAGCTTCTGGCTGTTGTTGAGCCTGTTCTTGGGGTTGTTCGCTCTGCTGTTCATCAGGGCTCAGCAAACCCTCGGCTTGAGCTCGCAAGGCTGGCAGAATCGGGATCTTTCCGAGAGTTTCCAGGTCAGCTTTAAAGCTAGAGATTGAAAATTGCGTTGGTAAAATTTATACGTGTACAATGTTTCTTAGAGTTTACAATGCTTATTTGTTTGAGTGCCTAGGGACAAGTATGACATTGTTATCAATTGTAAGCATCGCTGTGTTCGTTGACAACCATGAACCATTTTGAAATTCATAATATTGAAAGAAAAGTCACTACATTTTATAAGAAACAGCTGATGAGTTTAAAAATAAACGCAACTCCGTTGTAAGTAAACAGAAATGATTCAGCCGATAAGAATCAACGCCGAAGTCGTAGGCGCAGACGTTAATGAAATTACGAACGATAAGAGACTAATCTCAAGGTCAAAACATTACATAGCTCCAAAAAATTTACTGAAAACTAACTTTGTGAGTAGATCCATATACTGTTCTCGTTCAGTTAGATAGATTGCAAAGTTCTGCTGGACATTCTCGGCCCGACATTGGAAGAACTGGGTGACATCCTCAAGATTAGCGACTACGGCAGCCCAACCTTGCTGCTGCAGGTGCTGGTCGTGGACCAGACGTTCGCAGATGCGCAACTGCTCGCGAGCAAGAGCGCAGCACTGCTGGGCCAGCTGGGCTCGGGCCACCAGAGTCTGATAGGTCGCTGGTAGCCCCAGAGCGTAATCCACTTGAGGCTGCAGGTCGACATCTGAAATTTGACAGAGAATTTTACAATTTAGTTAATTTGCTTTAAGATATTTATGAATTAATACAGTTTATATTATTATCAGCAAAATCGAAAAGTGGATAATATCATATTAAAGAAAGTAAAACAATCTGGATTTTGCGTAGGTTTCGTAAGATATTTAATAATAATAATCGATAATAATAGTGATAATCGATTATTATCGATGCACATATAGCTACAGTAATTATAAAATTGATGTATAAGGGCGTGTTCTATAAATAAATAAAAAAAAATATGACTTCAACCCACCCCAGTATTGAAAAAAAAACTCATCACGGATCCCCGGCATATTAAAAATACACGAAGAATCAACCCAATCTCGTAAACAGCAATATCTCAAACGCGAAAAATTATTCCTCTGCGCACTCGCACATACACCTACATACATCCAAAATAAACGATCGCCCATTAAAAATCACAGCAACTACATTTCACGGCCTAGAAAATACTGCAGAAATAGAAAACACACCTGCAGCAGTGAAAGAAACAGAGCTCGAAAAGCTTGTAGCATGAAAAAAGGCGGCATCTCTCGTTTATCTTTGATACGCGATAAGCGGCGGCGGCACGCGCCAGAAGAGGAGTGCGCGTGCGAAATCTTGGCACGCGATGAAAATTCAAGGGCAGCCGACAGCTGCTGCCGCTTTCGGAAAACTTGCGTCAGACAGACAAGCGCAGGTTGTGAGCTATACTACTGCTACTGCCGTTATATATATAAACCAAAGGATTACGATATATCGCAAGCGCGAGCCGCCGAGTTTGGCTTGCAGCAATTTGGACCGATGCTTGCGATTCGATGGTCTAGTTTGGTGTGGGTCACTCTCTATGGGAGTTGTTTTTGCAGAAGGTAAGTTTGCAGGAGATTGAGATTTAATTTCGAAATGTTTTTGATAGTAGATTATAGATGTAATTTTAAAAAATAAAATAGAAGAGTATAATATACGCGAGGAATAATCGTTATACTCGAGACACACATTTGTTTTACAAATCATTCTCCTATTTCCTTAATATACTAGACTAGATAATGATAATCTGCATCAGACATCATCGACGCGTCAATCACTCAAATTCATTGTTGACCTACTAACCCAGTAACATGTTGATATTGCGCCGCGAAAAGACAAAGACTCAAAATTGAAAATTTTAATTCACATCCCAATTATTCGCCTTTGACAACGACCCCATGGCACTTCATTTTTCCTTCGTAAACCAATTTCCTCGTTTAAAATGTGCATCGCTTATTTAGACTGATGATTTCCAATAATCGCATATCCAATGTAAACATTTCCCAATACTCCGTATATATTCCACGGCGTAAAACGTGCACGGCTTCGATGAGATATTGCTATCGATTACCTTCGTCACAAAGAGATATTAATTATCCCAGAACAAATTAAGAGAAGTCGGAGTTGCGCAACGATAAAGAAATTCATCGCGACAATTAAATGCGGTACGAGCGGAATTCATAAAACTGTTTGATCGATCTCATAAAACGTATGCGAAGCTTCGATCAAACAGTTCTGCGATGAGCTAACAAGTGTGGGTATACCTGACGTCCCTGTGTATTATATCGTATTAAAACTCTCGGACGATTAAGAGCGACTAGAATGTCAGCTGCGGTCGCATGCGAGTATGTGATGCTGTCCATTTCTAATCAACAATACGAGCTACAGTTTTATGGAAAAAGTTGTCGACTTTGAACTCTAAAAAGTATTACAAAAGTAATCTAAACATATAGTTTGGATAAAGTAATAATGGATGAGTAAACTGTTTTGACAAAATAGCCGCGGAATATTTTGTTGTGATAAAGAAGAAATGAAGTATATCGCTACATCATTGTTGATATAGATTGCTTGTCTGAACATTTCCAGTATCAATAAATAATACACAATTCCTCTCTACATTTTAACAAGTATTCTTCACGTTAAAACGAGTACCGTTCCGTGTACGCACAAAGCGAACGTATAAAGCACGTATCTCCGCGGTTTTAATATATACTATTCATCGCGACGCGCGTTCGTTGAATATGCGCGTTTTATATCGTTGCATCACGAGGCATCTGATGCGAAATTATGAAACGCCGGAACCACGTAGCGATCCTGAGAAACCGCGAATCGATGCGTTAATCGTCTTTGAATATGCTCGTCGACAATAAAGAAAAAAACAAGTTCAAACGAGTGAGCTGACCCCCGAGATTCGTGACTTTTCTATTGATGCACGTTTTATCGTTTTCGATTTCATCTACTTCATAGTATTTATCTATTGCGACAATGTACGCTACTCTCTCGGGAAGAAAAATTGATCGTTACGTCAACGCGTCAACGAAATGTTTTCGGGACGCGAGAGTTATGTCACCCGCAGATAGCTACGGATCAATGTAAAGGAGGTTTCGAAAATATATGCGCATTTGTATGCAGTGGAGATCGGAACAGCGTTGCATTGTTTGATTCGACCGACGTGTAACGTGTGGCTTGATTAATTCTCTTCTTTTTTCCCGACTCGCAATTATCCGCGATTGTGATCTAGTTTATTCTTGCGTGAAGTAATCTAACGCTAAAAAATTCTACGCGATCGTTGATTTTTCTGACATGTTAGATTTGCATAGTCTAGAATCGTTAGGAAAGGGTGACTTTAGCCGAACAAAAAAAGAATTGGATAAAAATTGCTTTGCAGAAAGTAACTCTACAACAAATATTATTTATTTATGAATAATTCTGACCTACTACGTCTGTTGATTAAATAATCACGCAGAGCATTCACGCTTTTATCTCGTGATTTATTTGTCGCATAAATTAAAAAGTGCTAAAAAAAATTTTAAATATCCGAGAGACATTGGATTATCGTCGCAAAATGATGTAGATTGTGCATACTATTTTTAATATATCTCACGATAAGAAGTGCCGAAAGTGGGCTCGTCAGTATCATCAAAATAAAACCGTAAAATCGTGAGTAAACATTGTTGTTTGCACGTTGAAAACATGTTTTTTTGCGCATCATCGATACCTATGAAACGATTTTGTATCGGCTCTTATCTATCGTCGCAAAAATTTATCCGCGAAAGAGTGAGGAAAGAAATAAAGTGTGTATTATTTGGACCGATAACAATGCAGCCGCTTTTTACGTATGTTTATTTACGAGAGTCGAGCAAAAAAAAAAAAAGACATATCGGTACGACTTTTTGCCAAGCGGAATCAGAGTCTATAATAAGAGCTTTGTTACACATAAGTATACGCGCCGATTGGAAAAAAAATGTCGAAAGAAGTTTCGAATACATAACGACCGCGTTATAAAATTTTCCAATAAAACGAATTCGCGCTCGTTGAAAATCTCCAAGTGCCGACAAAAACAATACGGGCGCGTCAATCTTATGGCCCTGAGCCACACGTTTTTTTTTGTTTTGCCGAAAGCTATTGTGAATTGTGATTGTCAAGAATTATTTATGTTCTTTTTATTCATCAGAAGTTTGTGTACAAATATACATAAAAAAATCGATTTTAAAACAGAAAAGTCAAAAACAACATTCGAACGTTGTATAAGCATATCTTTCTATTCAATTTCTAATTCCGAGCAGGTATATATTCACAACAGTATCGAAAGGTCAAAGCCATAGAGCATCAAAACAAACTATTACTCCAATCCTAAACCCGGTTCTTCAAATGGCACCGTCACAACCATATATTATTTCTAAAAAACGAGAAAGCGCACACGTGATATCCCTCGAATCAAAATACAAACACGCACACACACACCCCAGCAGACAGACGAGTATTAACATCAACGATCTCACTACGTCGTTATAATTTGCATTACAATCAGCTGGTGCTACTTTCGATTCCGATATATACACACACGTATATATACATGGAACACATCAGAGTCGGAGGATAGTCTCTCTCTCTAAAACTGTACAGCGCGCATATAACGGCCCTTCCCCATTCCGTCGACTATGTATATATTATATATCTATAGAGTTGGTGTATAAGCGATATCCCCTCGTTCGATCGCTCTCCAACTCTCTCGACGAGCAAGTGTATATACGTATACATGTGTCTATAGACGTACGTGCACATGCGGACACTCTATATACCGTTGCAGCGGCTGATGCTCGTTAAAGCTGCGCTAGCCGTGAATATAGGATCTGCCTATTTAATATACGCGTCTCTCTAATGCGCAACAATGATGATCGCGGCCTTCGCGTTCAAAGTTTCGCGCGCGCATGAGATCGCTATTTTTTTGCGGTGAGATAGCTGGTATACAAAGCTTTGAAGAAGTGAGTTGATTGGCGCGAAAATTTCAATTCAATTTTTAAATGTGTATTACTGCGCAAAGTTTCGCGTTGATCGATAATTCATGCGTGCTGGGAATTGTTATAACGTTACGGTTAATTCCATCGTAATTATAATTTAAATACAAATTATTTTAGATAATAATTGATTCACCGCAAACAAGGCTATAAATATACAAGCTTGAATATTTATGCAGAAGAATCGTTCGATACTATTAATAACGAGATTAATTTATTACACGCGGTCCCCATAGTATCACACAAGTTTTAAGATAACCGTTTCTCTCTCACTGCACAAATTCGTATTATATACATGGATGCTTTGCTCGAAAGCGACGTACATATTTACACTGTGACAGAAGAAACGTTAGCCAAAGTAATTTCGACTGCAGCAGCGTACTTATGAAGAGAGAGTTGCGATTTTTACAAACTCGCAACTTTCGTTTTTCGCTCAATATCGTTCGGAACAATAGCGCATGCACGTATGCACTTCCCTTTCTCGCAACGCGCCGACACGACTCTCTCGGCCAATTATCATCGTGCGAACATAAATATCCACGTGATGTAGCGGATATTTTGCGCGTGATGCACTTTTTTCGAAAATTTCAATTTACCGGACGCGCATTAACCGTTTTTGCTGTGTCAAAAGTCGTAAAACTTAGAAGAAAAAAATCAGGCATCTTTAATGGCGTATAGAGTAAACGGTAAAATCGTCAGTATATAGTAACGTGTTGCAAAAGTCGTATAATAATAAAATGAAAAGCATTGCTAATTTATACGCCACGTGTGTTGATTTTATTATAATAAAGCAAGCGACTTAGCAATGCATTACGCTCAATTAATTAATTCGTTTCGCTGTATCCAGCCATGTGTATGCAAACGTCTGAGAGAATCGAGCCAAACTTTCTTACAACTTTCATAAGCCGATGCACTTGCTCTTTCGGATAATTAATTTAATTCGTCAATGATAATTCCTATAGACTTGGTTGAATCTTCGCTACACCTTTTTTTCTCTCCTCGGTTTCATAATTAAATGCAGCGACATTCTCTCACTTTGCAATTCTAATTAGCGTAAAATGTTTCTCGGCACGTCTCCTATAAATTAATTTTCTCCAAAGCAAACTCTGCGTCCAAGTGACGGGTATATGACTTTAAGGAATTAATTAAAAGTATCATTTATACTTCCTCTTCTTTTTTTCTTTAAAAATACAAAGCCATCTTTCGCATGCAACCAACTCATTCGAATTTCTAACCTTGTAAAGTAAGAAAGAGGACAGTGCACTGCATCAATCGTTGCGACATGAAGCTCAATCGAAATATACGCCACACATACATGGCAGCGTTTCTCAAAGTTATCGTTACGTGCAATAAAATTGCATAGGCGTGCGCATGATGAAGGACGAAATTTTTTTTTCGTGACACGCGAGAGAGTCGTCTTATAGGCAAAAAATAGAAGTCGGCGGCTTTTCAGATGTGAAACGCATCGACTAACGAGATTCGATTTACGCAGACCTTGCGAGATTTAAACGCTCGTATGAATCAAAAGTTGAATATATCGAACGTTTGCGAAATGTAGGTGTAAGAGAGCCGCGAACGTACAACCTCGGTATATAATACGCGTGGACAATTAAATTACGCAACACCGCTTTATATCTCTCCGCTGAAGAAACAACGCATGCATTCATCCTTTGTTCGCACGGAGGAACTTTCTTCCCAGAAGCTTCTAAAATGAATTGGCCAATTAAGTGCAACACAACCGAGTGATCTCAGCGCAGTAGAAACAACTCAATATTTTCTTTTTCGCACATTTTAGGTCGAAAAAAAAATCCTCCACTCTGCGAGTGTTTTATGTTTTCCGAAGAACCTCGCAAATCCATCCGCGCAGTAAAATCTTTACTATGACACAGACGTTGTTCTCACTCCGAATTTTTTATGTATACACACTTAGATAACTGGTCATCGCGAATCTCGAAGGTCGACTTTGCTATACATGTCGAAAAAAAATGCCCCGATAAACATCGGAAGCTCGCGCAAAAATTGCGAAATCACGCGTAAGCGCTCGGCTTGCTCTGAAACGATGATAAGCTGGTGCAGGCGTCGCACTGTCTGCCAGCGACGAGGACGACGAGCCCCTTTTACACTCGTGCGCATCACATATAATATTATAGAGGCTCGACACGTGAGCGCGAAGCAACTGAGTCATTCGACGAGCTTTTTTTACCGCGACGCGAGCTTTTCTTTGTTTGACGAAGATTTTTGAGGATTAGCCGATATTGCGAACTGGTTTTTGTGCAACGGTGAGTAAATCGATCTCGACAAAGCTTTGTTTCTCTTTGTGCGTCATTTACGCCTTTTAGGGCCACCTACTAGAAGCATTGGATCGAAGAAAAGTCCGAGAGCATAGAACAGATTGTCGAATCTATCATTAGAATCCTGTTGGCAGAGATCGAAAGCTGCAGGAAGTCTGCAAATTTGGCTATTCTTCATTATATATACCTGTAGAGGCTTTAGAGTCGAACTTGCCAACAATTTCTGACGCATCGGAATATAAATTTTGATTACATGTCGTTACTCGAGAACGAATACATTTTACTAGGCACTTAACAACTCTATCCCTTAATAAATTTGCTCGACTCGAGTTTATTATATTTTCAAGTATGCTATGAAAACATATACATGCGCAATTTTCATTGAGAACAATCAGCACGACCTTGGTGTTGGTAAACTTCCTACAATTTCACTGCTTAGCAACCAGACACAGCGGCGCATCTAACCGAGCAAAAAATTTCCTCTGGTCATATCAAGCACGTGCTCTCAGTACAGCGTAAAACCGCCGCGCTTACACGTGAGCGAACAATAACTCGTGTACGTGCCCTCCACTGAATATCCACGGAACTAATATTATGTATTTTATAGCTATAATACTGACCTGAGCCATAGTCGATGCTCGGAGCGGGTGGCACGTGGTTCTCGATCGCGGCCTTGCTGAAGAGGTAGATGGGATTGGTGTCGGTACCAGCTGAGTATGTGCAGACCCGGACGTGAGACTGCAACATCTCACCTCCGCTCATCAACAGGACCTGATTCGTCGTAGCCACTCCACATTCTCGCTCGATCGCCTCCATAAGCTCGGATACACTGCAACAGAAATTTTTATGTTATTCATCGAAATAATAAAGCTTTGTATTAAAAAGAAGCATCGGCTATTAACTGTTTAAGATTTAATTCAACTTCGAAACTACACAGGACTATAAGATAACTCTTCTCTAATTGCCATTGCATAATTATAGTTGTAAATTCGAGTGGTGCGTTATAGGTATCGAATGACATCATCCGAGGCAGTCGTTGCCTATTATTAAAGGCCGCACACACAATGTGCTTTTCGTTCGGACTATGAATATAAATGACCTAATTCCGTAATTTCTGAACAAGCGCTCATAAGCGCCGTATATACAACAGCTGTACTCTCCAAATAGCTTCACTATATGCTCACAATAAACCGCGCGAATTTTCGAATTCACCATCAGCACAGAATGGCCCTCGTTATAAAGAGAATCGCGGTCTGTGATTCAGGAGAGTACTTATTACACATCGAAAAATCGATCAAGTGCACTCGTCGAGATCATTTTTCATCGCGCGCAGCTGTGTTAGAGCGCGGCTGAGTTTACATAAGCTAGCGCGCGCTTTTTTGAAGAGCAGCGCCGCAGAGTCCTTGGTGGAAATTTCTGCGAAGGAGTGATCGCCGCGCGAGAGCCAAGGACGAGGCGAGAAAATTGACGATTCGCGGGGTTACACCTATTATTTTATTCTCCTGCTTAATGGAGATGAGATACTCGTTACAGTTGTTCGCGATTCAATGATGCTGTATAATTATATAACTCTATTGTCGATTGTGAATGAGATGAGACTCTTCGATGTGTATTATGTTAATTTATTCGTGCTTTTTCGTTATAATGCCGTATATCTCCCTCCTCCGCGCGCATTGAGCAAACGGCTCGTGTTGATTTTTCTATCATCCATTATCTAATCGTCAGTGCAAGTAAAAATCTGGTTTTCTTATCGGAGCTTATTCTAAAATTAAATATTTTTACAGAGAGAAAGACAGAGAGCTGATAAAGACATATGCATTATGATAGATATACCTATCTCTCTCGAAAGATTGTTATAGCAAAAAATGCAAATCGGACTCGGAACACTCATCGTGTCTGTATCTAAACATTGTCTCCGTTTTTATCCCTATTCATAAGCACCGCCTTTGAATTAAAAAAAGAATAAAGCTCTTGGGGATGATGAAATAACGGCTCGTCTCTCGACAATTTCATAATTAATCGCACCACAGCTCGAATATTCGCGAAAAAAAAGGAAGAAAGGCTTGCGCAAAATCTACACTTGTTCTAAAAAAGCTGCTTTCAGTTCAACTTTTCACGGTAAAAACATATTATTCAATTGGTGTGCTATAGAAATAAGTAGATTATTATACTTTTCAAATATTAATAAATAGAGGATATAATTTTTTTGTAGTTATATTAAAATTTATCAAACTTTTGTTTGCATAAGCAAGTCTATATAGCTTCAAAGAGAGGGGATATTATCAATGAATTGCTGAATGCCTATTATCCTACAAACGAATAAGAATAAAAAATTTGCATTTGTTAGCAACTAATATGTTTGCATTCGAAACAAGCAAAAAAAATTTAATTGTTTTAGTCTTGCACTGGCCGGTATTCGGTAAATTATGTGGAATTATATAATCATATCCAAACATTTATATGTAAAGATTGGTTTTAAATACTATATACTCTCCCTTCACAGTGCAAAAAGTACACCGAATACTTCTTTCACAGTGCGCCTCTGCCATATTTTTCTCCGAGTGCAGTATCTTTGTTTCTCGACAGCAGCAGCGCCGTGAACTAAAGAGAGCGAACGCGTCGGTGGGGGGGAAAGGCAGAGAGCGAAGACTGCACGGCGAGTGTCTATGTATATATATAATGTATGTGTGTGCAGTGCAGTGCAAGAGAAAGAAAAGTTCGTCGAGCTCTTTCCCCGCTATCGGGCGCAGCGACCTGCTTGGAGCTATACTACGCCCGTGTGCTACTCGTAAACGTTGCGCCATACTGTTTTAGCCCGAACGATGCGTTTTCAATCGTTCACTGCTGCGACGCGGGGGGCAGTTTCCTGAATTTTGAAGGACGATTTTTTCAAACTGTACAGCGAAAATTTCGTAAGCGCGTGTTTGTTTATGTAGTCGCATGCATTGCGAAACGCGAATGTTGTTTCTTTTTTCGTTAATGTTTGCTTGAAAGTTATGAATAGTAAGAGTAAGAGGAAAATTCGTTTCGTTCGAATGCTAATACGCGAAAACGAGAAGTTAGCGAATGTTCTGTACGTTTTTCCAAGTATACACACAGTATTACGTACAAGAAACAATCATCGTTTTTATTAGCCTTTTTTTATCGCAGTCAATATCGTCATGATTTTCAGCTCTGTACGTTATATTTTCGCAGAATTCACGCGACGTCGTTGGCGTAATCTGAAAATAGGCGACCCGAAAGGAGAAAGTTGAAAACAATAAAACAGTTTTTCTTCTTTGCGAAAGTCGCGGTGTGTCCAACGTGTTGTTCCTTAGATGTTCTTTGAATATTATACACGCGAAACCGCAGTGCTTTGTAAAGAGCGTAAATATGTACAGAGAAAGAGTTTATTCTGTAACCTCTTATTGCAAAAATGGACAACATTTAATGAACCGATCGAGACTTTTTTTGCGGACTATTAAGTCTTGTTAGATTACATTTTATTCACTGCTACATCGAATTGGTGAAAGTTACAGAATTATTTATTACTTATCTTCTCGCCAGAGAAGAATTTATTCATTCTCGCGGACTTTTCGAAATATAATTTATTGAGGAATCAAATCTATTTCAGTGGGAAATTCCCGACCAAACAAAAAGCTCAACGATTTAGTATAGCGTCACAAAGATATCCACAGCTTATAAAAATATCGACACTCGAGCCGCGTTAGCCACATACTTATTATACACCAACACAGTGCAAACATCGCGATAATTTACAAACCAGAGAAGATATTCCTCCTCTCGTCCTATTTACATCGTAACTGTTTGTCGTTACCCTGTAGCAATTACTTACTTCGCGCTTAAAAAATACAGAGACGTCCTATTCTCGTCGTCATTGTGTAATGTCGGGCTGTCGTCGGAGCGAAGATCGACGTTCTCTTTACCTACTAATGACTGGAAATCGATAAAAAAATCTAGAGTCTCGATTTCCCGGCCAGTCTCTGACTTTCGCTCTTGTGTTCGTGAGCGTATACATATACTATACAATTATGATTCTAGACTCGCACGTCGCCGAAGGTGGATTCTTAATCCCATTGTTTTCGCTTAGAGGCGAAACGCAAACGTCGCCTGCCTCTTAATTGCTGCGCGCGCACGAGCGGCGACTTCGAAAAGTGCGCGCGCTTATCGCGACAATATATGTATATATAAACGTTTGCTTTGGCTGATATAGACGGCGACGCGAAAAATTCGGCGATGATATTTACTTTGTGTGGTAAACTATGCGTGAAACGATATAGTGCTCTGTTTTTGTAATATTTCGATTAATTTAATGTTTGCATGTACGTGAGCTGTCATGTTGAGCAAAAACTACTCGACAAAAACTATATAATTGATTCACTATTTTTAGAGTACTTGTGCTTTAATTTTGAAAATATTTAAAAAGAAAACAATCGCATGTATCGTGTGTACGCAAAAATTATTGAACCCGCGCGATTATTCAAAAAAGTCAACGACGAAGCTACAATATCCAACAGCGGCTGCTCTCAAAAACAACGCGGAAACAATTTCAAATAACGAACGACATCAGAACGTCCCGCGCGAATTTTCAAAATTGGCCGCGTTCCACCCAGTATTTTCAAACACAATTCCGTACAGTATACAGACTGCGTGTCTATTATAAAAACACAATATAAGAAGAAAAAACACACAGACGCCAAAACAACAACTTTTTGCAGGCGCATAAAAATGCAGGCAGTCGCTCTCGCAGCTGATAAGGCAACGGGTGCTTTAACCCTATTAACCACTGCGTTACGAAAGAGAGGGACGTGCGAGCGCGCATGAAACACAAGATCGAAGGAGAGAGAGAGAGGCTTGCGATGAAATCACGACACGCGATTTTTCCTTTTCCTTTTCGACGCTGACGACAGCGATACGGAAGATAAAGCGTTGTGGAGAGAGAAACACGAAGACTTTTTTCCATATTTTTCTGCATATTAGGACGTAATTGACTCTCGACACAGAGTGTAAGAAAAGTGCATAATATATACTCTCATGGTGCAGAAGAGGAAAGTTTCGCGTGGCTTTTGTTTTCTATTAGAAATTAGACTATACTCTAAACGCGTATATAGCGCAGCCGAGCGCGTCGGCGAATTAACGATGCCAGTGTGCGCGCTCGCTTGTGTGTGTATGTATGTGTGGATGCAATGAACCAGGCAGAGAAGCGAAATCAAGTTTTTTTATCTATCCGGATCATCTGACGCTAAGGAGATCAAAGTATATGCAGTCTTAAAACCATTGATTACTATATCTATCATCTATGTTGTACTTTCCTATCGTATGTCCTACATTTGAAAGCTGCATTTCCTTGTCTCTGGATAGTACGACTGGCTAAGCGAGGTTTAATTATAGGCTCGTGTATCGTAAAGCGGGATTTACCGCTGAATATTAAAAGCGCTTTTTGCTCGTGGTAATTTTGAATATAATCAAGTATAGATACGTTCGAGGCGCAATAAATTTTTGAATACACTCTCTGGTGTTTTGTTGTATATTAGCGAGTGTTATCTTTGAGCTGACAAAGATAAAAGTTCGAGAGTAGTGTGATTAAAATCAACTAGACATTATGTCAGACACATTTATTGATGGCATTAGAGAAACAAAATAAATTCTCGTGTTGTGATTGAGCCATTAAATTACTTGCATTAAAAAAGAGGATTTCAACTGATGCAACAGTAAGAAACTGTCTATAAGCAATAAGTTAATAACTCCTGACAATCATTGTAAAGTGTGTCATCTTATTATTATTGTTTTGTATTTTTTTAAACCAATGTAAATTGCTTCACGAGGATTGTGAGTCTTACGGATCGACTGACTGCAGTACCGATACATTTACAGTCTACACGAGTTTAATGTGATTTCAAACGTACGAGCTGTGTACTGTTGACTATTGGTACATTCGAATTATGCAATAAGCAAGGAAAAAAAAGTATAGCAATCGTATAGAGATACTCACTTTTGCAGAGCAAGCTTGATGTCGAAGGTGATGGTGGTGCCAGTATCAACGTGGAAGATGTAGAGCATTTTCAAGCCGGTTACTTCTCAGTCGTTAGCAATGATGGTAGTGCAGGCCAAGGTAAACAACACTTTCCTTATGTACTGTGACTGTCATCCGACTATTGGAACCCTTTTAGTCAGCTGAGCTGGGGCCGATCCCCACGTACCTGTGACTGCGCGAGGACGGCCCCTGACTGCATTAATTTCATCGATTGGCAGAGTTACCTCTTGGCTATTCCACTGAACGCCTCAGTAGCCCTCACACAGTCTCTTCCAAATTTGTCAGCGTTTATCAATTTCATTCAGAAATCAAATGATCAGCAATCCTGTCGACGATTGCAGCATCTATGTGGGTTACTATACGTATTCTTTACTTGGCGAACTCGTAAACTGAAGATCGTTGGAAAGGGGTCTAGCTTACAGCATGCTGGGAGATCAAAATTGCTTCGTAAACAGCAGTCTCACTTATAGTTATTAGGAGCAACTCTTAGGAACCTTGCTTTGAATTTTAGTATAAAAAAAGCTGCCTCTGACTAGTTGTGCTTGCTTTCTTTGCAAAAAAGCATCTACAAATCTTCAAGTGATAGGACAGAAGAATATCTTGCAGCCCTCGCTAATACAATATCTATAACAGCCTTAGGTTGAGTTATATAAAAGAGACGTATCATCCGTTCCTTCCAATCTTCCTGTTGCTTCTGCTCTCACCTGTAACAAAAACGTTTGCCCACTAAATCAGTCAATTCTCTCACTCTCTTTCCAAGTAGTACACACTCACTATATATATAAGTATATCCCAGTTTGATTATTTTTAACCGTGCTTCTATAGCGACTACAGTAATCTAATTACGATAAGCCCTTTACATAACCCGCTGGCATCCCGCGATCGTTGACTTGCAAAAGAATATCAAGCCCTTTTTAAATTTTCCAAAAGCCCGAATACGTCACAAGTGCATCAGGCGTCGGAATAATGGAGCACCGCGTCATAAAGGATTTTTCCCAGGCCGTCGAGAGAGGGCCGCGCACAATAGGTAAGTAGAGCCGCTCTCGCGCACCTCGACGAGAGTGAGAGAGAGAGAGCAAGTTATAACGACAGGTGCATGTATAATCTACAGGGAAAAGCATAGTGACGAGAGAAGAAGCCGTCGTCCGCCGCGCGCGCGACGAATCGATAAAGAAAAGAGTTGAAGCTGGCGACGCGCTTGGACTTGTCAAGCAGCCGATCAGCTGCTTGGCAAAACAAAGCGCAGAGTCTAGAGAGAGAGAGAGAGAGAGAGAAAGAACAGCGCTCGCAGCGACGCTCGTCCGCTGCGCACAAAGAAAGAGAAGGACGCCACAGGAAAACTCACCCGTTCTCTGCACGATATTCTCGTCGAACTCTGATGTCGACGTCGTCGTCGTCGTAGTCTCGGCTGCGTCGAATCACAACAAACGCTGCTACTGCGCCACAGAGAAAGATGGAGAGTCAGTCCGTCTCTCGCTCAGTGCGGACAACAAAGGAGATGCGCGATACGATGGCACTCTCCAAGGCTCCAGGGACACAAGCTCGACTGTCAGGCTGTTCTCGTTGACGTCTCCCTCTGGGAGTCGCACACTAGCACTAACTCTTTGTCGAGGCGATGCGACTGTAGTATCTGCCTGCAGCTATACAACAGCGCATCCGCGGTCACCACTGCTGCAGCTAGCGACAGCGACTGAACTAATGCTCGTGTGTACGCCGGAGAGACGACGCACCACAGCGCACTCTGTCTCTCTCACTCTCTCTGCAGTTCGTTTATCGTCGGCCGTCTCCGCCGCTCGCCAGCTGTTCACTGAGCACTGCTGAGCTGCGCACGGAGGATAGAAGCGCCGATGCTTGTGCGCGCTGTCCTTCTCTCTCTCTCTCTCTCCTCTCTGCTGTGGCCTGTGGAAAACTGGGAATGTCTCACTCTTGCACACGTGCGAGCCTCATGCCCGCTGCCTGCTGCTGCTGCGCAGCGACGACCTCCTACGAGTATAGACGCTGGGACCTTTAATATGCCAGTTTTTCCGATGCTTCGTTTTTATCACGGCTCATTTTTCGATGTTCCAGCATTGCTGAGTAGCTTGATTTTTACATCGGGATTAAACGAGGTTCTGACAACGTTTGGATGTTGGACATTTGGCTTTGTTTACATCAGAGATACGGCCTCCCGGGATGATTGCGTTGTTGTCGGACGAGCGTAAAAGGGTCGACAAGAGTGAGAGGTGCAGAGAAGTGTACCTCTATTCGGATTTAAAGCTGTCATGGCGGATCGAAAAGTGGGGACCGTTGATTCTCGTGGTAAGATGAAGGAGTGGGAAAAGTGCAATTTACTGCCCATATAGCTTCGAAAACCCAATACGAATAACCGGAACAACGCCATTGCGTCTGTTTTTCGAGGGGGTGCTGATGTATACCAGCGAGACTGAATCACGCACACTGTTGTGCATTTCTGGCGTTTACTTACCCCCTGGTGACAATTTTTAAATGTCAGAAAACGTTATAAGAAAATGTAAGATAATGTAATGAGATGTAGCAACATGTAACGGGCTGTTGGATGTCCGACCTTTTTACGTTTTATTATATTCTTTTTTATATTTCCTTACATTTTGATACATTTGATTGTAATTTTTGTTATTTGTCTTACTTTGTTGATTCTACTTATTTTCGATAATTTTCATGATTATGGTAAAAATATATTTTAAAATCTTACCTTTTTTACGTATTCTGACATCTATCATCTTAAAAAAGAAACCGTAAATATAAATTATTGTATAAATAGATAAGAAAGTGTAAACAAACAACAGAAAATGTAATAAAATCTGGCAAACTGTAAGAAAATATAAAAAAGGTCTGAAATCCAAGAACATGTTAGAGGATCTTATAGTTTGATACATTTTCTTACATTTTTTATTTTCACTGTTAGATTCGTAATGAACTTCTCGTTATATTTATACTCATATGCTGCGAATAACTAAACGTAACTTTAGGTGTGAGGTTATACATATACACGCCTACGAGCGATACGACCCCTGAACATTATGGATTTTTTCAAAATCGATCAATTCGTATACTCAATGATTCTAAAAAAAAATTCCCCATTCATGTTGTCGGGGGGGAAACGCGACCCCTCGCAGTCCTTGAGTTCATTGAACGTTGCGATACAGAGACCGGAGGGTTGATTAGGAAATGCATGATTCAGAGGGGAGAAATAAATTAATAATATAAGTTTATACACTGTAGAAGGACATTCTTTCCGCTTCTTATATATTTAATTTTCGCGACGAGAAAATCTTTAAATATATAGCTAAGTTTTTAAACAAAAGACCGGCGATTTCCGGTTTCCGCTTCCTGCGGCCATCAAATTGGCTGAATCACGTCTTTCGGCCGTTAAAAAGTCCTCTCAAGTTTCACATTTTTAATAAATAAATACATAACTATGTATAAGTATACATATATCGAAGCAACACAGGCATTTATGAGTATTATTATATAATAACGTGTGTAAACAACGCGCGTGACCATCAGTGCCATGGAAATCTCTCGTGGCGATAATTTTTCGTGCCGAAACGCACAAACATCAGTTTGCAAGTGAAATCGTAATTGCTGCTATTATGCATCAGACGAAAAGAAAAAGCCTGATTATTTGCGACTCTTACGAAATAAGATCGACGGGGTTTCGAGGAAGCTGCTCTGCCGACGATGTCTATACACACATAGGTACAAAGGTTATCTTCTTTTTTGTGCTTTTCTCTGGCGACCTACTATCATGCGAGGCTTTGATTAAGGGGTATCTGGATTATCGACTCTAGTTTCACGTCTGATGTACATTGTTAAATAATATTATCAGAATCTGGTCTATTACAGTGTTACAAAACGTTTCCTCTTCAAAAAACGTACACATACGAAGACGCAAAGCAAGTCAAATATTCAAACGCTTGGCGGGAGATCCAAGCGCAAGCGCACTCGGTGACCCAATCTCTAGGTAAATATATTATACGTATAGCCATCAACAGGACCGCTCCTATACCTACCAAGATTATCTGCGCAGCCGCTCGTAGCGTTGGTTTTCCGTGTCCCTCTCCCCCTGGGTGTTTGTAAGCTAGTATATAGTACATAGTGTATACCTATAGGTACTACTACGCATCGAGCTCCGATGCGAGTTTTGATGCTGCTGCTGCTCCGCCCGCTCTCTCTCTCTCTGCGCTTTGTTTTATTTTCACAACAATGCTCGGAGAAAACCGGCCGGGCCTCTGAAGGTATACCTATACCGGCTATATCCATTTTCCGAACATGTGTGCGTATAGACAGACGTCGTAAATTTCGCATATTTTGGGGTCGACTCAGCATTAGTATGGGGAGGTGAGTGCGAGTAAGATAGACTATTCGATAGCATCTCTCTAGGAATAGTCCTCGAGAAAAGTGAAGGTTACAGTAAAATAACGCTGTAGCACAGGATAATAACACACATGCACGATTTTCGCGTTTTTTTGACCTAAACTTAGGGACAAAAGTAGTCGTTTTCCGACCGGTGGGCGATAAAAGACAGTAACGGGCAATAAAGTTCTTTATCGCTCGCTAAAAAAATTTTTTTGCCCGTATTACGGATGGGAGGCGATGGATGGGTGCTTCTCCGAGCACAAGAAAGCAGCAAAGAGATAAGTGTGTATAACACTTGTTTTATTGCCCGAAAAGAGAGCTCTGCTCTGTAACGTTCCTGCTCTGTGTATTAGTGGTCGCCGGACGTCTGCCGCTGCTGCGACGCGTCGGTGGCGAGCGTCTTCACGCGCAGATGTGCAAGCGTTGCACTTCTGTGCGTGATAACTGCAGGCAACGGCGTTCCCTGCTCACGACGCGCTCAGCCGTTGGAGATGCCACGGAGAACCTAATGCTTCTCGGTGACACCCGACTACAAATTTTTTTTTAACTATTAACTTTGAGTTTTCCTTTATAATTTCAATATTTTTAAACATTTTTAAAATGTTACTGGTTATAAAAACGCGAAAATGCATACATGCGTTAAAAAAATATGGTGTGCACCAAGGGCTAAGTGGACTTTTTGACCTCGTGCACTTGCCTCAACTCGTACTGCAAACTCCACACTCGGTCTAAAAAAGCTCACTTTACGCCCTTGGCACACAATATGCTATTTCACTATTTTCAATCGCAGACAACTTTTTACCTAAGCGACCATTTTTAACGATCTTTTTTTCAAATTGAAGCTCTTTTCCCGTACTTTGATCCTATAAGTATGCTGCTTGTCATTAATTTTCCTATGTTAAATTTCCCATAAGAGAACTTAAACTGTCTGGCAAGTATGTTTGCAATCTCTTTCACCTTAGTACATTATTTTCCTTGTATTCAGAGCGTTGTAAAGAACCGAAAAAACTGGTCCGGAAGGTGTGCCCCCTAAAAAATTATTTTTTGTTTATAAACCGACTTAATGGATTTCTTACGTAGAAAAAATGCCCATATACGTAACAGAATGAATACAATCCAACTGCAGCATCACGTCGAGCTGACAAAAAATACGAACCCTTAGTCATAGTACGCTCGTTTACTTTCCTTTTTTCTGTGTATACCTACGGAGAGAAACTCCTGCGGCTATAGGCTTCCGGGCATCGCACCCTCTCTGACATGAGTGTTTGCGTGGTAATAATACACGCGCTCGACGTATTGATTTCGATGTAGTGCGCGCTTTGCACACGAAGTACAAATCTCTTATTCCTTCTTATGCGATGACGTTAAATGCTTTGTTCTCGCTTTCTTTTGTTTTGATTTTTTTTTCTAGTAATTCCTGTCTCCGCGATTACCCAAGACCACCGAAAAGAAATTAATCGCATCAACTTTTCGATTGAATATTACTTTTTCGTCGTTACATAAACGTCATATGCCAATTGTGGCATCGATATAAATCAAATCGATGCCGCCAATCATCCATACTCCAGTCTACAAACTCACCGCATATCTGCAGATATCTGCACAATCTCGATCCGCGTCCTCGTTATATGCATCCAATCACAAATATGTTCTTATAATTCTGTACATCCACGTGTCGAAAGAGAGTTACCAAACTGCAGAGATATAGCTGCAGTAGCAGCGCAGCAGCAGCAGAAGCCGGCACTGCGCAGGTATTTTCGTCTCTCGACTTGGTGGTCTATTTAGAAGCTGCAAACGGAAGAGCGAAAAAAGGAGGAGGAGGAAGCACAGCCGCAATCAAGTTTTTTTGCATGTGCTCGAAGAAGCTATAATACAACAGTCGGGAACATCGACCTCGTAACCCACTTCTTCGCGACGCGATTATTAGAGTTACTGCGCCAGGCGTCGCGTATTCTAATCGAATGTAATGTTCGCTTGAAAAGCGCGCGAATCTAAATTGCTTCCGGAGTCGGCGCGCACGAACTAGCTCGAGGTCTCTCTTCGTTGCGTGAACAGTTTTTTATTTATATATGAACGATTATTATATACATTTTGACTCGCGCGCGCGCGCCTTTTCATTCATTGATGCGATAAATCAGTTGAGACGTGCGATTCTTCGGGCTCGATTGATCATAAAGCTTGAATGAACAACAGCTCCTTTATTCTCCATCGTCGTCTTTCGATCGAGAGGAAAAGTTTAATTCATGAATTGAGAGGGTATATTGCATGAGGATATTATATAGTAAATGCGTGCGCATCGCTTCTTTAGCGTTCTCCGAAAGGGCATTGTGTCTTTCAATAATATGCATGTGTATCATATAGATTATACCCAGTTATTGTTGTGACAAAAATACAATAATCTGATATTTTAATTTATACTACCTATACCTATATATACTGAATCACTATACATATGACCATAAAAGTCGTGAAAAATCGAAGCAGAATGGGACAAATTAGCATGAAAACAACTTCCGCGAGAGAAGGGCTCGTCGCTGAAAATCAAGCATCGCAATGATTATCGTTCGTCGACTCGTCGTCCGATCATTAGGCGAAACGTCAGACGAGCAAATCAATATTGTCGATCGCTGATTCATAAATAATCTCTCGAGTATTATACTCGGCTTTCGTCATTGCCGAGACTCGGCCAACAAGCTTTTATAACAGTTGCAACTTTTCTTTTCAATCGAGTTGCGGCGCAGTAAAATTTCCGCGCGCGTGCGTCTTTAAACTAATTTAGTCATCGGCGCATGTGTTATAATTGTACCGAGTGGTTGCGTTGTTATGTGACAATGAGTTTTTATCGGGAAATTCTAAATACAGATAATGGATCTGCGTTTTATTTGAAATTGAAGTATATCGTCCCTGTTATAACCTCTGGAAAATAAAGCGGGCGCATTATGTTACAACTCCGGTTATCGGTCATTGCTCGCATAACAGCTCATTAATTTCTTCGAAGCCGAGATACCTATATTTATGTCCTTTCGACATGATGTCGTTTGCACGTTGTTTCTGTCTATTTCACAAAAATACGTGCCGATTTCCACGCGATTATTCATATATACGAACCGATTTCAACCCTATATAAATTCGCTTGCAAAAGTCTTCGAAAGAGATCGGGATGTTTTCATGCCGATCTCAACAGTAGCCTTTAAATTTATTTGAAAAGCAGGAGAGAAACAAGAACAAGAGTCGTAATACGCATAACATCACGTGCTGTAAGTGAAAACAAAGTGCTAAACTGCGGGACATGGTAAAAATCGTAAAGTACTGCGCGTTATATACGTTTGAGTACGAAAGCATGTTTATTTACCTCCATCGGTATGAGTCACGTGAGCCGGGCAGAAAAACAATAGCAATAGTTTAAACAGGTCCCTTCTCTACAAATTCTCGATCGCAAAGTACGCGCAGCAGTGAATCGCGCCACTCTAATACATAATAATCGAGGTGTCTGGGACCGCAAAAATGCAAATCGGCTCGCGGCTCTGCCATAATAAGTAGGTAGTCGGAATCGCGCGATGACGAACTGCGTCGTTTCAATTTTCTCTCTAATTTCGCTTTTCCTTTGTCTCCTCTATATAACGAGAGCAAGTGTGTCTAGCCAATTTTCGGCTTTCAATCTCGAGAGAGAAGCGAGATTATAGTGCTCGTCGCGCAGGATTTATCGGTTGATGCTTCTGCGCTTCTGCGACAATTGTCGCGCAGTAGTATGTATTTTTAGTGCGGCTTCTGTGAATGCTTCATGCAGCGCTCTTTGCTTACTATCTCTTTCGAGTAATTCCACACGTGCGTACACTATACTATACTTGCAGAAGGGAGTTCTTGATTTCTCTGGTGTGTTGTAGCTGTTATAGCATATTAAAACTCGAGTCGAGTGATGGAAAAATTGATTAATTTATATAGTTGTAGTAAAAGAATATACCGGAATTATTATAACAGAAATTTGAATGCGAATTCTCACACGACCGATTTACAAACAAAAAAATGTAAACATATAAGAGCTCACTCTTTCCCTCAAATCACATCTTTGTTTTGGTGCGGAATTCCCTCTATAACGTATTCCGCGGCGCGCAAGAAAAAACAAAAGTTTCGTCATACCGAACTGCGAACGTTTAGTTTCTCCAACTTGGAATAAACTCCGTGAATTTAATTATCAACGAGAGTGAGTCGTTTTAATTTATCGCGGTTTGGATCTGAAAATTGAAGATATTTCCTTCTACTTTTTTTCTCTTATCTTGAACGCACACATACGCGCGCGCAAACGGAATTAAAATGAATGAAATGACGAGAGACGAGACGAGCGCCACGTGCGTTCGGTCGTTAATAGCGAAACTCGGGCGTGTATATTATATATACGCGATCAGACTTTCATTCAGATAATGAGACGAATTTCACGGGATGGATACACGGGAAGAGATGATAAAAACTTGTTGAGCGAGGATTTGATAAGAACCCCGAAATATACTTATATTTGTATACTACGTATACTTTTTTAAAAATAAAAGTTCGTTTAGATTTAAAGTGGCTGTGTGTACAAATATTTGTAACTTATTATACGAGACTATGTATATATATATATATATATACGAACGATTTGGTTTTCATTCAGTATATATCTATCAATTTTCACCAAGTTTCATAATCATGAACCTAAATCAGCTCTGAAAACGAGGTCACATGTGTGAATCGCGAGCATCGCTTCATATAGGCTTGTTTATTTATTTTCTTTATCTCTAGCCAACCATAATAGTATCACAGAGTATCAAGAAACATCGCGTTACATAGATTACGCCACTCGCGAAAACATTACCGAGCAGGCAAAAACGCAAATTCCGCGCAAAGGTGCAAATGCGAAAAACAAAATATTTTTAATGTAAATCCATCATCGAATTGAGATTCGTCACGGCGTATAAGTATATAAAACAACGCTCGGCTGAATTTTACTGCGATACGAGGGTCAGCTCGCTCCCGTATTCTATTTTGGAAAAGGGCAATGCGCCTTATAAACGAGCTATCGGTGTATACATATAAGTAGTATAGTGTATGCCGCAACACACGAGACGAAGCAAGGGCAAAATCTACTGCGCGTCTCTATCTCTCGAGAGCTACACGTGGCGCTGGTATATATGGGTACAACGTACTTTATACTTTTCAAAGATTCTCCGCACTATATAGGAGGCGAAGGTCGCGCGCACTGTTGTTGTTATAAATGCGGAGTGCGCCGACCTACTTTTTGCTTCTCCTGAGTTGAGTTTAATTTTTTTTACTGCAATGCGTGGATTACTTATTTTTGGGTTTAAATATTTCGGGCTTGGTGTTTGTTGATATTTCGGGAGCGCGGCGAGAATGAGCTGATGTAAGATTGGCGGTGATGTTGGCTAGACTCGTCTTATCTAGCGCAGAATTTTTGCAGGGATTATTATTCTATACTTCGCCGGGTATTGATTCATTTTGTTTTGATTTTAGATGGCGATTGCTTACTTGGATGTTAAACTTGATTATGAATGGTGTGCAAAAACTACTTAACATTGCATCTTTCTAGCATTTTTCTAAGACGTAGTGTTATATCATTTTACTACTTCATCAGAGCTGCTGTAGATAAGTTCGTAGTTCTCGTTATGTTATATACTTATACTTATGTTGCACACGATCACATTACTCCACTTACTTATCTCCAATTCTTACTGTGTAAAACATATAATATATAAAGTTTAACGCGCTACTTTTTTAGTGCATAATCATTAAACCCTCCTTTCAAAAATGGATTTTACATTATAAAAATGATAAAACCATATTTTTTAATGAACTAGCAAAATCCAGCGCGCTCAATACTTTCCACGCTCAATCTTTATGTGTACCCTTTAATTATTTTTTTGCAAAAAATAATTTTCATTACAACTTGTAACTTACAAGTGATAAGTTAACTCACACTCGTACAGGAATCATTTTGATAGCACTGGAATCGATATAAGGAATAATTCTTTTTGAAAAGACGTACACGCATCACACAATAATACGACAGATTATAATAATTCATTTTAATTTTGTAGGTTAGAAGATCAAAAGCATAGCTGTATTATAATTGATAACATAATTCGTTATTACTAATTCCAAACCAATTATAAAATTAGAAACTAAATAGTTGTTTGGATACAACTCTTTTATAATTCAAATTGAGGTATTAAATCAATATAATTTTTTAATTTTGGCGCCATTCAAACCAAATATTTACTTTTTAGCAATCAAATCGCTTTATTAGCGTCTTCACAACATCCGGTCATCACTTATTTTTTAAAAGAAAAAGATCATTGCGACATAAAAAAATTTGTTATTCTTGTCTGCGAATTTACAAACTTTAATTTTAACTGAGCTATTTATTTCTCATATATACCATATAGAAGCTTGCAAAAACCATTTTATGAATAATGCATAGATATATATCGCTATTATTGTACTATTGTCCCGCATCAGGTGAAGTGTGAATAACGTATTGAGGATTTTACGTAGGTAGCTTCTATTTTGTCGCAATTGTGCTTCATATGCGAATGGAATACTACGTAATAAAGAAATATGATTGCGCGCATAAAAAATCATATTATTCACGCGACAAAAGCGCATTTCATCGACAGCTGATTTTCTCTAAACAACGAGTGACGATATTCGATAGCGAGACTGCGACAATTTCTTTCGAGATAGGTATCCTTCTATATAGTTGACGCAATTACAAGAAAGTGTAACACCTTGCTTCTTCATAAATTACAAAATGCTTTAATTTCTTCTGCACAACAACCACAACAAAGAGCACCAAAAATACTCGTTCCAAAATTAACCTCCCCCAGCAAACACAGGATAAAACATTAAAAGATCCAAAGCAACGACCAGCGCTGATTAAGCTTTATACCCCATAAAAATTCTCCAGGCTCGTCGTTCACCAATTTTGGACACGGCTCTCGCCCGCCGACGTAAATCGCCGCCAGACAGCTCCAACTCCATGATTGGGAGACAAAAAAAAACAATTTAAATAATCAAGCATCCGATCCGCCAGAGTTCGCGCTGTTCATACTGAGGCGTGAAAAGTGGGAAAATCGCGCTTATACGTCGCAGTGTCAGAGAAAGAGAGAAATAATGAGAGAGAAACAAAACTTGCTGCGCGAGCGACCCATGCGGGAGATGCGTGAACGCGTCGAGGTCAGCCCCGCCACTCTGAATCACGCACGTGCGGTTGTGCGCTACGCTGCGGTAAACTGAGTTATAGGATACTTATAGATATATATAGGTACGGAGAGACAGCAGCGCTTGATGGTAACGCTTCTATGATAAAGAAGAGCGGTCAGTAGTTGGTATTCGGTTCTGTAGGTCTGCGTCGAAAAATTTTTGTTTCGAATGTTCGAGATTTTGTTGACAAGAGAGGCCTTGAATCGTTACATGCGTTGATTTTGCGGGGGCTACTAACTCAATATGACGATTGGAACAAACGCTTGTATTCTTACATTTCTCATCTTGGATATTGATTTTGGGTATAGAGCAGAGTTGTCAAATTTTCGGGTGATGTCAGCCATTATTGTGACGCGGTTGATTTAATATTTTTAAACTTCCGCTTGTTTAATTTTAAAAATAACCAAGTTTCCTTTTTGCAAAATGCACAGAGAGAGAAAGAAAAATACTTAGCTGTAACTCGATGTCGAGCTCGATGTTCGCTTCAAATTAATTTGAAAGGAAAATATTTTTGCTTTGAATTGCGCTGAAAAGACTAATCATCACGAGAGTTAGAAAGAGAAAAGAATCATGTAGATTGTTTTTTGTGCTTGCGCGGTTGTAGTGATATTTTGCAGGTTTTTCCTTCTTCGCCGAGGGTCATTGAACGACGTTGTGAATATCCCTGAATAAACTTTGTTGTACATCGATTTATCTTTTTCAACACTATTCTCGGAAAATGTGTTTTAAGTTTTGACGATTACATTACTTGATGTACTGCATACATAATAATCCTCTATTGTTATTTTAAACGTTAATAAAAATAAATAAATAACTATATCCACCTTTGAGAGTGTCAAAATATAGAAATGTCATTCTGATGTTTCTTCTTTAAAACAAGTAAAGCATGCGGAAGCTATTGAGCTTAATAGTTACATCACGTCATAAGCTTGATTTATATCAGCGGTTCGTGACGTCATTCTTTAGAAACTTTCAAGCTCTCTCAGCTTCTTGTGTATTCAAGTCGCTTAAAATATTGAAGCAAACGGAGCAAATTTCAAAGTTTAAATCCAATCAACTTTGGTACAAACTAATCGAAATTTTTAACGAAGAATACCTATATATAATAGTCATTGATATACTTAATCGTAATTTAAACAAGAGCAAGATGTGAGTAATTGAAATGTCGTGTTTAAAATTTTTCGGCGTTACCAATTGAAAACTAATAAAAATGAATACATAAAAAATGTCATGTGCACAATTATTAATATAGGCGCAATGTATGTCTATTAAAATTTCAATTATTCTCGGCAGCTATAAAAAAATATCAAATAATATAGCATTTGAGCTACTGCCGTCATACGTTCTTTTTATATAAAAACTTGTTTTTTTCGAGTGGTCGCTCTAATTTTGAATGCATATACTTTATTGAAGTACTAATTTTGGCAACAAACTGCAGGCTTCTGCAGTGTTGTATTCGGTGTTAACGCGATACATAAATACACTGAGAAACAAGAATTTGTCTCCAGATTTCGATGAAAGTGTAATATTTATATGAGTATGAAATGCACTTTTCGATAAACTAAGATTATTTGATGGCATCAATTGTCAACAATATACGTCTAAGAATTGACACAATTAAAAGTCGCTGAATTTAAATTGAATTATCTATTCAATATAAAAATACGTAGAGTTTTCTACCACAAAACTATACGTCTCTCCGAGATATACCATAAGGTATACCATAATAAAGCTTAATAATGTACTAATTTCACAAAGTCAACGCCTCTTGCGAATATCGACGTCTGTTTTTCGCCTCTTTTCTCTCGCGTAGGTCATCGATCTCGCGGCGGCTGTTTCAGCAAAGAAGAATACTTTGTATCAGTTTACGCGATAACCCGCTATTGCATGCACCATCAAAAGTTCACATTTTTCATTATATGTACATTACACTATTATTGCATATGCATATTAGAGAAAATTGAAGTGTACCTAATTTAAATTGTAGATTACATGGTTAAAAATTCACAGTCACGGGTCTTCATTTGGCCTATATTCTTTGCAAAGACTTTCAAACGTATTCAAAAACATATGAATCTTATTGTCTAAAATTTTATTAGCCTGCTGTCTGGAATATATCTCTATTAGTTTGTCACCAATGATGTAATGCTATGATATCAGACAAATTATAATCTTTTGTCCCAGTCAAGCAACTAATTATCCAGACAAAAATGTTATCAAACAGACTTTGACTTTTATTATTACTCTCTGACGATGAAAACATTCCTTCATTATACACAGGTTTTTGCTCGTAAAAAATCAAGATTCTTCAACTAAGGAAATGTAAAGTTATATATTCTGGAGAAAGATAACATTTGTTCCTATCAAATCATCGCAAAAAAACGAACACATTATATTGTAGATTTATAATATATGTTTATTGAATGGCTGGTCTTGCGAGTTTTTCTTTTTGTTGCACCGAAATAAAGAAAATCATCAAGGCTCTCTTTCATTATTCTTCACTTTCAGGATGTCTATTTTAATTACAATATCAATATGCTCATTATCGTATAACGCGACAATAATTTTCTGTAATAAATATATCATATAATCATAATGACAGTTCTTAATAATATAAAATATAAAGAATTAATGAATATTTATATATGCATATATATATATACTTTTTTAAATTTATAGTTATAACGACAGAATAGACTATCGTCAAGAAGTTGTAACAATTAAAATATACAAATTATGGTTATAGAATGACCTAATAAAAAGTCGAAAACAAATTTTTTATTTCGTATTTCGCTCAAATAATTTTTCGTCGATCTCTCAATAATAAACGTACGCGTACACTCATATCTGTACAATGTAAGTTTCCACTTTATGCATGTCGTGATATGGCTTGAATTCATTTATAGAACGAATAACAATTTATTAATGCCTTTTGCTGCGCGAGATTCGCCGAGAGGACGTATATAGTTGAGAGTAATTTTTTACGCTAAAAAGAGGCTGATCGATGCGAGTCGCGAGAAAATCGAGATTACGAAGATTTGGCGCTTGGCTGCTGCGAGTAACAGCGATTAATGATATGATAATATAACCTGGGGAATTGGATGTCTAAAATATGTTGCCCTCCAAATCACGATTCCCGCAATTTTTGTTTTTTACTCGTCGATTCTGTTATCTATATATTTCTCTTTCAATATGAAATGCCAATGCGTATATATTTTTTAACAATTTGTTGCTAATAATCTCTGTCACTGTACGTTTGTTTACATATATAGTTCAATATACAATTTTCCCTTATTTTCTGGGCGTGTGTTAATGCATCTGTGCTTAAATGACTGAAACTGAACATTTCTTTTCCTAAATATAGAGATTTAACAAAAACAAACTCATAATACTAAAACAATAATAAATATATAATAATAAAAAACAAAAAAATAATAAATTAGTACAGGCATGTAAACAATGAAACTTTAATTATCTATGGATGTATCGTAAATCAACGATGAATGAGTAATTTTGGTTGATGAAAAAATAACAGAAAATTTCTCTCAACAGTAATCATTCATCAGTGTAAAAAGACATGTTTGTCGTTCAAAAAAAGTCATGACATCAAACACGCAGCTATACAAAAAATACCCATGATTTTTATTGTGTCTTTTATTAGTTTAAATATGAATAAAATCTTATAATGAAATAGAACAAAAAACGATGTATCAACGTGTTTTAGCTTGAAAACACGTGATCTTCGTATACATTCATATTCTCCCGTAACAATTTTTTTCGTATAACGTATATAGTAACACTGTACGCGCTCAGCACGACCGATGCGAGATGTTGTTCACTTAACCCTGCTTAATCCTTTATACGGAAAAAAACGCGCATAACATTTACAAAGACCTCATTGTATTTCCGAAATTTTATTTTCGTTCGACAAATTATGATTCATTTGATTTCCGGGACGTCGTTTTCATTCGGCATTATGCATATCGATGAAATAAGAAGTGAATCGATGTAGTTATACACAGCACATACATTCGAAATTTTTATAGTTTTAAAGCGACTGACAATATCTTGTTTTTCGTTCCCCTTTTAATATTTTCATCGAATATCGTTGCGGTCTGCTTCTTACACAGAGACGTCTTGGCTTTCTGAAAAATTTTCATTGTGATCAAAGTGTGGAAACACACACGCGCGCACACATACACACACCAATGCCTGTATTGCGCACATTTTATTACAACGATATAGGCGCTTTTCGCCCAAATGACTATACGTAAAGCTACGGCGGTAAGAAAAAGATGTATAATAATCGCGGGGAATTCGAGTTCATCCTTTAAGGAAACATTATTTCTTACTCCCCGAATCTTCTGTTTTATACAGATTTATATTATATATATATAAGTTTACTCCATTTTACTGAATTCCTATGTCGATAAAACTTACAGTGCTTGGAACCGAGAGGCCCGAAAAATTTTTTTTACACAATCTAGATCGATAGAACTTTTAGTTTTGCTTATTAATTTTTTTTTCTTTGTTAATACACGACAGCGATACATTTGGCTCGAACGCGCTAAGGAAAAAGATGTGGCGTCGATTATACTCCGCTTTTGCGTGAGCTATAAATTTTGCTTTCGTTCAGAATTTCGTATGTGTATGTTTCGAGGTTGAGCATTTAACGCGCAACGTGAAAAAAAGAATTTTTCACCCGGTACCTGCAGATTTGGAAGGCATAGAAGGCACGAGGTACCGACAATTTGTCATTTTTATTTGTTCCTTCGTATATGAGCCAAATAAGTTTGTAATGATAAATGTTTCGAAATTTTTATCTTCGTAACTTTCACTCTCCCATGTAGCATACGCGCATTCGTACATTCTCACCGACTCTATAGACATTCGCTCGCGACAAAATCTTGCCTCCGTTTCATCGTGCTAAAACAGTTTCTGGAAACTTTGCTTCGATTTCCCGACCGAGAAAATTCGATCCTCCTCCTCGGCGCCTCCTTTATCCCTTTGAATCGCATCGAATTTTTGACAACTCGAAGAGTTCGAGTCTACAATTTGTGTCATACAGAGCAGACCATTATAAATTTCAGTGTAAACGCCAAGGAAGAGGACAAAATTCCATTCCCTATAAAACATCTTTTTGCAGCATATAATAATATAATATATTCGTTACGTTACCAGTGTATTTCTCTTGGTGTGTAAATATAGCGTCTAATATTATTAGCGACTTCGTCGAATGGATTCTTTAAGAAATAGATATAAGTAAATAGTAGCAGCAAAGTTACAAACGTTGTGCAGTTTATTCATTATTATTATTTCTTTTCTCTTAATTAATCTTTCTCTGATAAAATACTCGAATATTATTTTGCATTTTGTCGCTCTGGCATTTATATCTCGTAAAGTGCAAAAAACGATCTGTCGATATGCTAATTTCTCCGGCTTTATCCTAAGGTCACCTCCTTCGTCGTCATCTCTCAACTTTCGGCTTTACAATTAATACAGTATACAAAGGGCAATGTCAGTCGACTCCGGTGGGTTTCGATCGACGTCCTCAAAAGCCATAAAGTCGTCGCGCCGTCTGGATAAAAGGAGAAAGCCCTCGGCAACAACAACAACGACAAAAAAATAAATAAAAGAACTCGATTGGCGTCGCACTGCGCGCCTGGCACCCGTCGCGACACGTTGCGTCCTACGATTCGCGATCTGTTTTAAAAGCCCACCGTCGACAATTTTTTGTTTGTTTTTCTTTTAAGTCTAACAGTCGCGATCTCCACCGTTCGTCGATCGTTTTACAAATATTACATAATGTTTTTTTTTTATTCAACTGCTTTTTTTTTACTTACTTATACTCTTTGTGCGCACAAGTTACGATCAATTGAAGTCTCGCTGAAATAATGGTTTCGCCCTTTACTCCCCTCCCCACATTCATTTATTTACTTTATTTAGTTTATTACACATTTTCTTACTTTCTCTCTCCCTTTTTGCTACTCTGACTCCAATTCAAGATTCATTTGCGGAGCCTTTACGAAAACTTTTCAGTGTAAAAATAGTATAGTATATAGTCATTATGTTACAGAGCTTTCGAAACTCGAAAAATTTTGTCAAACCTCGACCAGAACACAAATGATAATCGTTATACGCGGTTGTATATAAACCTACACCAATCCCGGCCTCTTAGCTCCTTAATCGATGCGTCGTCACAATTTTACGACAGCAGAGTGCGTATTCGCATTATGTCTCGTCATGTATACCGATCGGCAAGTATGACGGCTCTCATTCGCTAAATTATTCTACAGACGTGCGCGTGTCTATATAATATGTCACCGGCTCTTGATCCCCGTGTATGCTTCTCCCGTTTCTTAAAAAAAAGTTTTGCTCTCAACCAGCTCTTAGCGCGAAGCTCAACAACAAGAACAACAACAAAAAAACCGCGACAACAAACAAAAATCCCTTTCTTCGCCGTATAACATCAGTCACGGCGTTACTACTTTCAGCTCCACTTGTGTGCGAAAGCCGTGTCGTTCTCTCATCATCATCATCATCATCTTCGTTCGAAAATCGTCCACGTGAAGAGCAGTTCCTTCCAGGTATCGTCCAATGTATGAAGCATACAATCAATGGCCACCTGAATATTCTCTTCCCCTATATCTCTTCGTTAAAAGACGTTCAAAGGGTTGAGAGTGATCAATTATCATTTTGAGTCCTCGACGTCTCGCTTCAAGTGACCTCCACAACTCGACGCTCAAGCCGATCGCCGCCGGGCTGTTGATGCTACGTGAGCAGCTTGATGAACATCAACGCCAGCGATATGTTGATGAACAGTACAAGCATCACCAGCTGCTGCCGCGAGAACCAGTCCTGGAATACAAAAAGTATTACAGACTTTGGATTAGTGGCTGTAACTCTCGTCTGGTGGGTACAGTCGAGAGTGATATATACGCTTGGAAAGCAAGACGATGTTAATCATGAAAAGTTGAAAGTCGTCGCTGATCGGTAAGAGATCGATGATGCATTAATACCGACCAGTGACGAGATTCCTTTGAAACTTCAAACTGCATGAAGGATGTTCTCATATTAACATGCCACATGCCACGCAGTCGGATCGTAAACGTCACCCTGGGATAAAAACTAAAATCTCGTCATGCAATTGTTAAAAAAGGTTGCGTGCTGGATAAAATTGTGAATGGATCTTTTGAACATGGATCACAACAACACGAACACTGAACATGGTTAAGGGATCGATTACTCTGTTACAATGTCAAATGATGACATGGTTCGAGAGTTTGTCTTCAGCTGTGATGAGTAATCATGAGACCTCAAACTGTTTTTTTTATCGAAACTTGAGTTAACAACAACGATAGCCATAACAAGTCAAGAGCAACGTAAGGTTAATCAGCGAGTAGTCGTTCACAATCACAATCATTATAAAAACAAGTGGTGACCAAAGTGTCCATCTTGCTTCGCTCAGAGAGATACCTCACGTTTTTAGTTAATTATATAAGATGCACTCTTTCTCTCTTGCAACTCGATCGATAAATCGGTGAATCTCTCCGAGCGCTCGCAAACATGCCAAACGCAGATCTCTTTCTTGCTCTCCAATTTCTCGCCATGTGGCACCTGGACACTCACTTTAACCTGAGGACTGACTAGGTAGAGCAGAGGATTGGCCTTGAGCCTCTCGTGCTCGTCGATTTGTCTGCGTACTTCCTCGCGCCTCATGCTGCTTAGCACGCTGGCCTCTTCCCTAGACAGCGGTGCGGTTGCGGTCAATTGGATCGGCTGCGTCACGTCCGGCAGTGATTTTTTTCGTTGCAGGCTCATCGCCGCCACCGGCATCGCCTAAATAACAGGGCAAAGGGAGTAGGAATTGCAACTTTCCATGTTGTTTTTTTTAAATTGTACGCGCGCGCTACACTTTGTCTTTTCAAATTTGACTATAAATATTGTTTTTCAACTTCTCGACTTCAGCGTGGTGAATATTTCTTTTTATTATTACGATTTAAAGAAGCCACAGTTCCAACACTAAATAACGACGTGAGAAAAATAAAAAAATTTATTATTATTGTTGATGTGTTAATTCTTTCGCGCTCTCTGCACACAAAAAAGGTATTAGATAACGCAGGTGTTAGTCACTACATTAATAAACTATAATAAAACATAAAATCCAAAATGCAGCGAGTTTATGTTTTTTGAGTAAGCTCGGTCTACGCAATTTTTACTGTTTCGAGAAGAAAACGAGACGTGTTATATAATTAGCATATTTCTACGGATGCGTTTGACATTTTGACAGAACAGTCCGCAAGGCAGATTCAAGGGTTTGCGGCGTCACGGCTTCGCGATGAAAATAGACGCGCGTGTGAATTTTTGTCGGAAGTCTCCATAAATCAATCCTAGAATATAATATGCTGGCTCGTGTGTTATTTCGCTAATTTAAGACGGTTGTAATTCGTGCAGAAGAAACAAGCAGGATTCGTCATATCTTCCTCGAAGCTTCGCCTAGTATCTTTTCCCTCAGGAAAGAGAGATCGGATATAAAGAAAGAGAGAGACAGAGATGACCCCGGAATTATAATTGGACACGTCGATTCATAAGCTATGCAATTCCTGGCCGAACTACCAGCGGAGTCCTGGAAGCCGGCCAAACGCAAATCCTCGTCCCCATAATTTTGCACGACGCCGTTGTCGCCGTCCTTGTTTTTCATCCGCATGATCGACCGTGAAATTTTTCAACGACGCGTAAACTCGTCGCTCGAGACGAGAATTTTTGCAGCAATGGGGGGTGTACCGATCTACCTTACCGATCGAGGATTTTCAATTTTCTTAATTATAGAAGCTTTTGTTGGTTGTAAGGGTTCTAATTTTACAAAAACCCGCGAAAACTGGTTATTACGAAGTTTGGATACAGGCGGTCTCAAAAATTTTAACGCCCATTATGAGCCCATGAACGAGTGCCACTGAACTCTCAGGAAGCGTTGCGTTGTTATTGCCAATAGAAAACGTTGTCGCAGCTGCTATAGATGATAAAAAAGGTTATGGTCAACTAGTAAGCAAATGTTTTAGCTGAAGCTGTCGTGTTTAAATTTGTGTAGTAAGCAAACACTATGCGTGTGCTATTATTTTAACTGTCTCAATGTCAGTACGAAATTAGCTGTTGCAATTGAATGGCCGAGTTCGAAAACATCATACGAGTTATATGATGATTCTGTGCTATATATGCACGAAAAAACAAACGCTTCTGAATTCGTGTTGCATAGTTGAAAAAAAAGTGGTCTTCAGTAGTACACGGTTACCAGTAAACAAGTGGGATTAACGTTAAACGTGGAAACATCGGTAGCGAACATTCTTTCGGAAGCTCTTGAACCTTTAATTAATATCTTTACATAATTGCTCACGTGGTGTACCATTGAAGCACTGCTATTTTGGCAGTGGCTCTCGAAAACACGCGATTTACTTCACAACACGCACAATCTCGCTTGCCGAGCTAGATTATTATTATTATTTTCCGCAAAGAGGGACAAATACGAAAAAAAGTATTTGAGAAAAAACACTTTGCAACGCAGGAACACCATCGCGTGAGCAATATCCATCAGAAACAGTCACTTTCGATCATCGACACAACATCGGGATCGTACCTCAACGGGTGGCGCGACGATCCAGGACTCGGAGGCCCTCCTGGCCATGAGGGCCGGACTGCAGAGCAGCGCCTCCTCCTCCTCATCCGGTTCCGCCGACCAGAACATCTTCGCGGCACGTGTATTATTACAATCACTTATCACGTTATCGTGGCGATTAGTGGTGGTGACCCATCGGGTGGTACCGGGTCACCACCTACGAGAACTAGCGATACGAAACAGAGAACTTTGTGTTGTTTGTGTGCAGTGGAGGCTAGGCCGCAGACTGAACGTCCCTGCGCTTTAGCGCGTTCTCTCTCGCTCTCTCTCTCTCTTGTGCGCGCCCGCGACGGAAATAGAGTAGTCTTCTTCCCTCTCTATCTCGCGGCCCCGGTGAAGAGTATACCTGATGATGATGCTCGATTCACCTGATTAATGGGCTGTGGGTAAACAATGACATTGATTCCGATGGAGCGAGACATTCCGGTAAAGCTTCCGTGGCTTGCGGAACGAAAGCTCCTCTTTGCGGGAACTTTAAAGAGAAGACGTGGCGTGGAAAGTTTGAAATTGAAGAAGAGAACTTTAAGACGAGGTCTATATGAGAAAAAGTCGGGAATGTAAAATCGGAGAAGAAGAGGTATAAGTTTCGAGATAGAATAATTCTATATTTTTAGCCAAATTCGAACAATCATTTAATTTCGATGAAAACTATCTCGAGCCAAACGTTCGCCAAAGAACCAAAAGTCATTTCCCATTTCACCAAATCGAGCAGTGCATCTTGCGGCAATTAGTGCTCCCGAGCAAATAATCAGCGACTCCTCTACCGAACAACCTGGTCCCCGGACCCCAGCGAGGCTTCGCGAGAATTATTTTGGGAGCTCCGAAATATCGCCGATTGTAGAGCTACTGCTGCTGTCTCTTCTTCTTCTTACACTTGCGCGTGTATCGTTGTCCTCGCGCAAATATTTGGCACGCGGATTACCCCCGACGTGAAGCGGAGACTAACGAACGAACCGATCGAAGGGTGGGGACGTGCTGCTTCTCTTTTTTCGAAAGATACACGTATCGTATTGTTCGACAATGTTATTTTTGCGCGAGCTCTTCGTCTCTGTCTTTCGTGAGCTTTGCCGTGTGAATCTTCTTTGATACAACAACTGAGTTTTACGTTTTGTTTTGATTTTTTTTTTTTTTTTTTTTTTGAGACACCGGTGACTATTAATAAATTTCCTGAAATTTGGAAAAGAATGCACGAAGAAGCTTCTTTTTAAAATCTGTTGTACGGATAATATCATCTTTAAATAGAAATTGAATAATGATTAAATTCGAATATTTTAGCTCTCGACGTTTCCGATTAAAAAAAATGTATAATTGATTGTTCTTCTTGTGTATACGTATAAAAAGGTTTATATACAAGAATCAATAGATCTATAAAATGTCTTGATTTTTCTTTATAATTTATTCATTTTTAACACATTTAAAGGTTTATCCTACATCAATGATTCACATAAAATTTATTCTCGTACTGAAAGTAATGGCTCAAAATGAGTCGATAAAACTCATAAGTTATTTACACGTTGACGATACATGTATAAAGCAATATCACAAAAACGAAAGAGACTCTGAATCTCTCTAAAAATAAATTTAAAAAAATTCTCCACAAAATGTATATTTGCATAAATCTGAATAAATCTATGCGTAAATTACTTTTAACACGCGTACGTTGACTTTACACTCATTAGACACATACACAGTCCAGCTTTTTCTGCGGAGTATTAGTAGATTATTTCTTAATTAACACAGTGGCCGTATATCGATAGAACTGCTCATAGTTATTTTTTTTTTTGGTATATTGGCCCTTTAATAGGCCCATGACAAACAAAAACATATACAATGACAAAACTTGATCATGAAATATTTGGCCATACATAGTTTAATATAATATTATACTTTTAACTAATAATATTTATATACATATACGTTTGTACACTGGCTTCATTGTCCGCGTTGCGTTTCACTTCGTGTATATTATTTTTTATAAATTCGTACTACATAAATATATATCTGTGTACTTTTTAAAATTATTTGTTTTACATTTTTATTATTTCGTTATCGTATTGTTCGTAATATAACAGTTATATTATATATCGTAGTAAGTCGCGACCCAAAAATATTTTTGAATAGTTGTGTATATCTTATTTTCCACATACAGTGTGTTTGTTTTCTTTTTCGATTTATTGAAATGAGCTTTTTTCTTCATAACTTTACAATAGCAACAGCAATCGTTTTTTGTCTATGTTCAAAGACGGCATTGTAGAATAAAAGCGACGCGGAAAAAGTACCTGCGCCGATCAAGGATTTTCCGTTTTGAAAAAGCAAACCATTATATGCCGAGGTATGTTTCGTGTTTACGAGAAAAGACACTTTGCGAAGCTTGGCACTTGAATATTCTTCCTCGAGATTCTTCATTATTACTCTTTTCGTAATAAATATATTGTGCAAAAAATTCTCATGATACTATTATTTAAATTAATTACTCTATATAAAACTGTATAAAAATTATCAAAAGATTGAAGATATTCGGGTTACTATATACGAAATATTATACTAACTATGTATAAATATTATTTATTCACGACTTAACTATAATAGCCATTGTTTTGCCCTGAAAAGTGGGAGTGAAGTGCCTTTTTTTCCTCCTATATTTTATTACCGCATTTGCGGGAGAAAAAAATAGATCTTTTTTTCGCAAACAAGGAAAAAAATTTAAATAAGTTAAAAAATTCTTGTTCAATATACGTACATAAAAAAGGCCTCTTTTCACGCATAAAAAAGATAATCGAGTACCCTGGTAGAAACGTTAACCAATTATTCATTATTTATATACGCCAAATCGACGTGACTTGGCCAGTGGTTTCAACATTGAATGGCGAACATAATCGCTTTTTTGTCACGTTAATTCTACCGTCGTTGGCCATCTAATTGTAAAATTTTAATACTGTAAAAATAGTTAATTAAAAGCTATTATAGGAGTCTAGTTAACGTATACACAACTTTATGAATTCGATAAATAGTCATTAGATTCTTTAATTATATACTTTACACAGCTGTGAAATTAAATTTTAAGTAAGTATATTTTAGGTTATTTGTGGGTATGATCGCACGAGACTACAGCGTAGTGCGCATGCGCCACATCTGTTCGGACTGACAGGCTTTAGGCCCGTTACACGCAAAAAAGAACAAGGAACACGAACAGCTTTAAGGGGATGTCGGAGCCAGCGTGACCAAATTGTGACCCCACCTCGAGCCGTAGTTTACATTTTTTACCTACGATATACTTCATACCATCAAAAATCAAATTGATTTTGATTGTTTGTTATTTTGTAGGTAATTGCGGAACACAGAGTTTTTGTTGATTTGATTAGTAAAAAGTTTTATTTTATTCAATAATGTATATATATATGAAAGTGACGGTCATCTTACTGATATCGCCGCCTTCACTTCGCGTCGTAGTTTTCATTATTTGCAAAAATTATGCATAATTATACAAAAATAATACTTGGCTAGTATAAATTATCATAATAGCGACCGCGGAACACTGCTTTTTGACGCTATAAGCAAATATATTTATTTATTATTTATGATCTAACAAATTTTTGAGGTTAAGTAAGCTAAGACCTTTTAACATGGTTCCGACCACCCCTTAACATGGGTTTGTATATAAGAATTTATACCTATACCATATGTATCTATAGATATACTAACTTATGTTAAAGCTATTCCTGTTCCCTATTCTTTTTTGCGTCTAACGGACCTTACTCTCGACTTATAAGCGTATAAATTTTGTCTGTATACATTGACATGATTGGTTTATTTTCTACCATCAGGGTGCCCTTATTTGAAAAAGTAAGGTGTGCAACAAGGGGGAAGTAGCTTTTTCTAGGGAGGACCCTCGCTAGAAAAAGCCAATTCCCCCCCCCTAATTGCACAATACACTATTATAAATTTTAAAAGTTTAGATAGTTTTAACAATGTGTATTTATTATCAATTAATTTGTATTAATTATGGGCCACACTTTTAAAGTCAACAAAGTGGCTACACAATTAAGTCGTGAATAAAATTCTATATGCAATATACAACACTAGAGTATAAAGTCGATAATTTCTTCAGGTGATTACTAACTCACCCGCAGGAATAATTTACGACTTTATTCCCTTGTTACATAATGTACTATTAATAAACAACGTTAAACTTACGAACATCGAAATTATTAATGTGAATCTAAAATATCATTTCACTTATTAGGACCATTCTGCATCCAAATCGTTCGCAGTGAAACCAAATCATAGAATATATATTCATGTAACCAGTTTTAGAGATAGCGTAAAATTTGAAATCTTTAAGTTTTCTTTATACATCGGCGAATCTGGAAAAGATTCGTAATTCTCGGTAGTTATAAGTTAGTTATAAGAATAAGGACACCGATTGGATTAAGGCGAAATCGTACATATACATTGCAGAATTCTTAGCACTTTGCTCGTTATACACCTTAATAGATTTATATGCAGAAACATTATTATCCTTGCAAGTTCCCTTCCACGTTAGATTTATAGAAATATTTTATCGAAAAAAAGTAATAATTTTATTGCTGAGTCTCTCAAAAATAATTAAAAAATTTACCTTGAAACCCAACGAAAATTTGTTGTACTTTTAACGTTATAGAATAGCAAATTCAACTTTGTAGTCCTAGCAAGATTGATTTGTTACATACGAACTCTATCTAATTTAGAATAAACTAAAAACTTCCAACACGAGACTACATTCATGATTTACACTATCAAGATCACTATTCGCTATAATATATTAAATACTTTTTCTAGCTATTATCTACACTGATGGACAATATCTCAAATATTATGTTATGTGTCGATGCGATACATGGCGGAATTATAATATAATAGAGAGATAAAAGCATGCGTTAGAAAAATAACATCTTTGACAAACAAGGGGGGAAGCGGTGTGGAGTTGGAAGAGTATATATATAAATTTAATTTTCAAAAATACGTGTTTTCATTCTTATCAAAGCTTATTCGAATTTTCTGTAAAAATTTAAAAAACTGGAGAACAATAGAACCAACAATAGAAGTGTGAGTGTCTGTTACATATGCATAATAAGTATTTTATAGAGGGAAAATAGGAAATTGGACTTCACTCGACGTCTTGGATCGTCGCGTTGTTCAATAAATTACACAGATCCGTGAAAACGTTACACGTGAATCCTTGGTCCCCGCCTCCACACCGCGCGCACAACCCCCTGAATGTTCCAGCATTTTTTCCCAATATTATTATTAATATATTATCATATATTATACCTGTGTTCCTGTTGTATTCTTATATATCGTATTATGGCAAAACACGTTTATTATCATCGGTATATAACGCATATTAATCGGACATTTGTGTTGCGTCCATCTATATATTTTTTTCATACATTTTTAGTAGTTCATCACCGTACTTTGAATTATATTTATTATATATTTAATATCCGTATTGTTGCACTACACTGTGTGTTTGGTACATTCTATCACGTTGATCGATTGGCTCGAGGTCTTTAAACCATTTGCCTCGCCGGAATCCCCAAAGTTTAAACGGTCGGCATTATTATAGCAGTACAGTACATTCTACAAACGGACGAATTCTTTACTGGACGTTCACGATTGGTTTTCGGGGAGTCGAACGAAGGAAAATGGATCAGAGCCTAAAGACTTCGAAAAAATCGACGCCCGTGCAAATTTTCATATTTAACGTTACGTTAACGCTTATACTTTGTCAACGATGTATATATATAAATCGTATTCTAGTTGTAATGCTGAGAAACAAATCAATAAACTGGAGGGCATTAGTTGCTCTGGAATGAAGGAACATGTGCGATTAATAACAATTATTGTTCTTCGTAATATAGCATTTTCGTCTAACGAGGAAAATTTCTTTGTTTTCTTTTGTCAAAATATCGAACCTTTCGATCATGCTATTTTAGTGAATCGGTATACGATCGTGTCGACCAAGTATCAGATTCACCGTGTAAATTTGTGGTCGTACCGAGCGAACATTTCTCGATCTAGGTTCTTCACAGACTTTTTTTATTTAAATGTTCTTACGATAGAAAAATAAGCTCTTTGAACGATATCTCGAGTACGACGTTTCGTGCAGATTCTCTGTAAAATTTCCAAGCGTTTATAATTCAGATGACCATTGAATTGGTGAGTGTTGCGTTAGTTTAAAGAAATCGTGGAAACGTCGTACTGGGATATTGATATCTCATGAGAAATAGTCGCTCGGTACGTCGTGGCAAAAATCTTGTTTGACGATTCAACAACACGGAAACAATTGCCAGAAAAAAGCCATCGGTTTGTTTTTGTTGATTAACGACGTAATAACGTCCGTACACTGTATCACAAAATTGTCCATTTACAATATATCACAAATTCTTACAATTGTTTCCACAGTCGAGCGATGTAACTATCCAAAATTACAAGACGAATATCAGCAGGTACATCTATAGATTTTTATAATTAGACACCGTACTTTATCGGGATATATCATAATATATATATATATATATATATATTTGCTGATCGTTCCTCTTTCTCTTAAAACTACACTTAAGTGTCTATTAGTGAGCGTATTTTCATTCGTAAACAGGACTTTCATTATTCTCTGTAAATAGAACACATCAGCTATCCCTCGAAAAATATTTCTCTAATCACTTCTTTCATCTTTGCTAATATTATGTGAGTAGCATGACCAGGAGAGTGTCATTCTTTTGCATCTCGAATTGAATCAAGCTGAGGAAGTGCTTTCCGAGCTAAATGAACGACGCATTTTGTTTATATAACTGATGTTAAATTGCTGTTCGAAAGGATTCAAAGAGTCGAAATTTTGATACTCTCCTTGCCAATGACTAATATAATCCTTATTTAATTATCGACGTTCGAGTGATTTTCGTTTGTTAAATTGGAATGAGTTAGGATACTTATACTTAGAGGGTTGCGCGGCCCTTTGATGTTGCGGCGAAGGCGGGGACCGTCCGGCTCGCGTCCTGGGTGTCGGCATGCACAGAACACAGCACAAATCGCCAAACAGTTACAGACAATCAGACAAAAATTGCAAAGAGAGATCTATCGGGATAATAATGTGATTGAATTGATGGCTGAGGATCGAGGTTACAGGGACTTGACGTATAAGGAAGGTCATGGGTCAAAGATATTAGTCTATTAATACGAGACACCAAAAGTAGTTTTATGGTATTAATATATAGAATATAAGTTAAGTTACGGAATTTCAAAGTTAATAATATAATATACGTAATTCCTTGTTATACATGATCAGGGAGAAAAAGTTACAGAGAAGAAAATATATGTATAAGTATAAATTGCTACTGCTAAACTACTGCAGCGGCAAAAGGTGTTACGTTTGTTGTTATACTCAAAGATATATAAATATATACGATTTAACTAATTCATTCAGACAACATCCTTTTGCTTTTCAATCGACAGAATTTTTAGTTAAAAGTAAATTAATATTAAAGCATGATTGTCCAGTAATACTACTTTTCTATAAGACAATTTTAATCAATATAACTATTTAAAGCATACATTCTTTAAATGTAGACGATATGACAAAGATTTAATTTTCTAATATTCTATTTCGAATGTTCAATTGTGGATATTTATATTCAATTATATATCTGAATCAATAACGTTTTCTATAGTTGAAAATTCAATGATTCGTATGTAAGTATATTATGCAAGCTGACATGCAATAAGTTAAAAACAATTGTTAATAACAAAGTATCAGTATAAAATCAGTAAATGAAGCTAGAATCTAGTAGAAAAGTTAACTTCTTTTCATCGAAAACTATAAACTATATTAAACTGTTAAAAGAATTAGAGGCACATATATATACCTTGTCACCGTCATTTTCAAAAATATTTCTCTTTAAATCTGGCTGAAGAGCAATGCAATATCTACTTTTATCTTCAAAATTAAATTCAGAGACCGCACGGGACTATCTCTAAATCACCGCGTACTCTTGGACATAATATAGGGAAAAATTGTCATAATGGAAACATACCTTCATTCCTCCGCCGCCTCCACCGCCTCCGCCACCACCACCTCCACCACCTCCACCGCCACCGCCTCTTCCGGGCGTGACGTACAGACTCTCGGTCCGCTTCGGCTGACCGGGACTTGGCAGTATCTCCTGTCCGAGGCCCTTGTTCTTTATCAGCACGTCCTCGAACTGACTGGACTGAGAGGCGGCGTAGCTCGGTGTCGCGGTACCGCTACCCACCACCGAGCCATTCAGTGGCGTACCTGACCGTAAGGCGCTTGGGCTTCTTATCGACCTGCTGCAATGATCAGTGTCGCCGATTAATAATTTGCTTAAACATTTCGACAACTTGATCGACGGTTATTTTGGGTCACATGCTTACTTGTCTGGAATATCTGGCGTTGGCGACGGAGCCATTTTATCTATGGAAGTTTGTCTCGATCCACTGACGAGCGGATGTCTTCTGTATCGATCCACGGAACTGTCTCGACTTGGAGGCCTCTTGTAATGATCCAGTCTGGAAGGGAAAATTATTTGTTTTGAATCTCTGATCTGCAATATTAGTTACAAGAAGTTTATCGATCAGGAACCAACCTGTCGTTGAGTGTTTGTCCGATGCCGCCAGAGGCAGGTCTGTCTTGAGAGCTGGGTACTCGGCTGCTCCTTCGTATATTCGTCGTGTTGGGCGGCCTCTGCTGGTTATCCTCCGATTGAAATTGCTGTTGCATCTGATCCGGCCTCTGATTATACGTGGCCTGTTGTTGCGCTGTCGGGCTGTACTGGTTCATCTGATTCATCATCGGCGTGTATCCATATTGATTAGGTATTGGCGGCTAAAACGAATTCAACGTATAAAGTGTCATCAGTTGGCTCGAGCTGTAGTAGATCGGTGTATGAGTATTCTTAATCCTAAGCCTCAAACCCAAGCTTTAGATCGTGTGTTACGACGTTTTGTTTGTTTGTTCGTTTTTTTTGTTTGTTTTTTATTAAGAACTATAAAGTTAGAAAACGTTTGTAAGCAAAAATTGTCTTCGCTCCAATAAGCCTACAACATCGCGTAGCCGTGAGAACATCTACGAAAGAAAAAAATAAAAACCAGAAAACAGTAGTAATTCGCTGGATGGTGAGAGAAGTAAAGGCAAGAATATTGGGGAGAAGATTGATTAATTAATTTATACGTCAACATCTGAAACTCTCAAACTGAAACACGGGGCTTACACCAAAGGGCTGCGCTCCATAAAGACTCATTTGGCTTAAAGACATTGGGCTGTACGAAACCAAAGGCGGTTGTTGTAACAACATCTAGAAAGAAAAAGGTATCCATCAAGAGCCTTTCGCCTATTAAATAGCTGATTAACTCACATATTTTATGAAAAGAAGGCACCTGAAAAAGTTCGTACCACCACCATCATCATCATCATCATCACAATGCGCACACAGTATAAAGGGACTCAAGAAAATAAACACAAAATAAAGATAGACTATGCAGAGAAGAATATGATAATATAGTACCACACGGTATTCGTGTCTTGACACACGAAAAGTTAACACGTAAGTATATTACCCAGCGCTTGTCGCTTATAGTACCTACCTGTTGGTTCGCATAACCGGGCTGCGTCTGATACTGATTCTGGAATCCCTGTCCGTAGTTTCCGTATTGGTCCACGTTTTGCGAGCTCGGATACTGCGACTGTCCATACTGTGTCGCCCCGTAAGGATTCTGCTGTCCGTACTGGCCAGATTGGTACTGCTGCTGCTGCTGCTGCTGCTGTTGGTACATGGTCATAGCGGGCGGCGTGTTACTGGTGGGGAACTGGTTCTGGGGAAGCGTCATCTGGGGGGAATAGGGATTGTTGGGACTGCTCTGGCTGCTGGGCGAGCCAGGCAGTTGGTTCTGGGTCGAATATGGATTGGACGACTGGTTCTGCGGCATCAGGTCGGCAAGGCTCAAAGTGTTCTGCGGCAATGGCTTCATACTCGCTCGCCGCAGCACCTGACTGACAGCTCCTCCGCCCGAGTCGACCCCGTCTGTGTTGACTGGTTGCTGTGATTGTTGCTGCTGCTGCTGCTGCTTCATAGGTGTCATGTTCTGCTGGTCGAGACTGGAACCCTTGTGCAGTATGCTCTTGCCCGGCATCGCGTCTTGGGGCGGAGGAACGTACTTTGGAATATCGCGATTCTTCAGCCTGTGGATGAACGAGAGATTTGGATCAGAGTTGCAGTTGTGGAATAAATCTCTACTACTGCTTTGTTAGTAGGTGGACTCTGGATATTATATTATTACCTTGGGAGTCTATAACCAAAGACTTGAACAACTAAAGTATTAGTCAACTTGTAAACAAACTCCAAAACTTACGGCTTTACACCAATTTTTACATTATCATCGAATCGATCAAGGACTAAAGACGAAATAATGGCCTACGCGCAATGCACTGGTGCATATACCAGTTCTCCTAAAGTAGGTATACGTGTATGCCTCTATGAAAATGACCAAACGTTACTCATTTTACGAAATCGAAATGAACGAAGCGAGTATATACTCATACTCGAGAACGAATCCGCGCATCAGGCGTCTCTTAAAACAAACGCTTGAGCTGCGCATCACACTTCACAAACACACAGACACACAGCATGAATGGGTCACCTTTCTAATCCCGGTTGCCGGAAGTCCGGAGCGAACTGCCTGGCCGTTTGCTGGGCCAGTTCGGAGTCCTCCCTCGCGTGCTCCGCGGCGATGTCGGCCAGCTCGGCCTTACCCCTGGCCGTCGCGGTTCGCGATACCGCGATGTCGCCCTTCTGCAGGGCCATTTTGCTGGCGCGCTGTGCCGCCGCCACCGCGGCGTCTATCCTCTCGCGGAACTTGGCCGAGCGTATGAGGAAGAGGTGCTTTTTCTTCTGGCTCGTGATGAGCACGTTGTTCTTGTACTTTCCCTCCTCCTTGGTGTTGTCGCGGAACGTCGTCACACCGTAGCCGTACTTGCGGTTGTTGAACCACTCGCCCTCGTAGCGCAGACCGTCGGTACGCTCCGAGACACCAAAGCCCGTGCGCTTGTCGTTCTTCCACTCGCCGTAGTATGTTTCGGTTACGGAGGCATCCATCTGTTCGTCCTGCAAATTTTTGAAACGTTTTTACTTATACTGTACAGATTCTCTGATGAATTTCGTTTTGCTAGCCAGTATTTCATTTGCCATGTTTTCGTATGAAAAACTTCGTACGGGTTATAATAACGTATATACATTATACACGTTGTAGTACACTCACAAAATTGGTTATTACCCGCAAACAGAATTTTCCACTTATTATGCGTTTGCTCTAATTAAAACGATTTCCATTTGTATTTAGCACCCCAAAAAAACTTTTTTCGAAAGTAAAAACCTTGGCAAGAAAAAAGACTAATAAAAGTAGTGAAATCTCTAACTATAAAAATGTCAATAAATGTTTTTACTGCTATATGCATGAGAATATCATTTTTGGCTAATTTTTACTTCAAATTTATCTTAATGCGTATAGGAAAAAAACATTTATTGACATTTTTATATTTAGAGATTTCACTACTTTTATTAGTCTTTTTTCTGTCCAAGGCTTTTACTTTTGGAAAAAGTTTTTTTGGGGGAGATTACACATCTTTTATAAAGCATATATTTTCCTTGCTATTGTACTTCATGAAATCTTGATCTAGTCGATAGACAACAAGTTGTAACAATATATACAAGAATCGCGTGTCGCCGAGTAGCAGACGAATGTCGGTAAAGTAGGTTAAGGGAGTACTACCGAAAAGTGATTGACCGTTCAGAATTTACTCAAATTTGGTGTGTTGGTAGATATTACTGTAAAATAGACTCAGTTAAAATTTGGTAAAGCTTCGGAGCTTGAGAAAAAAGTTATTAACGTTTGAATTTGCAAAAATCCCCACATTCTCATTAAACGGTCGAT
>UCOJ01000767.1:0-67384 GCA_900474305.1 Cecidostiba fungosa
GAGCCTACTTTTTCGCGAATGGTTCTACCTATTTTATCGACTAGCACCTAGAACTTATCGGTAACTTTTTAGCAGGGAATACATATTTTATAATATTGTTAATAACCTTGTACCCATTTTAGTGTACTCATCCAACAGACTGTTGCAAAGGAATGATTTGTTCAATAATAACTCTACAGTGTATCAAAGTTTGTAAAGATGAAGGACAATTCGTAAGTACGATAGTTTTATATTGTATAATAATAATAATAACGATAATAATAATAATAATAATAATAATAATAATAATAATGAGTGTTTCATCTAAATACAAATACGTTTGTAGTGCGTGTTTGATCATCAATGTTGTAAAGATATGGAGTGCAATCGAAATAGACATGTGTGTCAATCACGGTGTCTCAACGAGAATGAAAATGTAATAGTTATCAATAAGAAAAATTCATATAAAATTGTTTTATTAGATGAATGTTTTATGAACATTCATTTATGTGTTTTTATAGTGTGCAAATGATGCCGACTGTTGTGATAATATGAATTGTAATCCAGAGAGTAATGCATGCGAAAAGGAACAAGAAAAGGTGTGCCAAGCAGAAGATGAAGAGGTAAAAAGTAGTAATACTGATATATGAATTTGTTTATGTATTTCACGATAATGTAAAAAAAAATTGTTTGTTGTATAGTGTTCAGAAAATTTAAACTGTTGTGAGGGATTAAATTGCGCCGAAAATAAGAAGTGTCAAATGAAAAACAATTCGTCTTCTTCAAACGAATCTACTATTTCAAATTAATAAATAATAAAGATAAAGATTTTTCAAAAACATTGAACTGTAATGTAATAAATACCGTTTTTAATTATTAAGAATATTGCAATACAAAATATTCATTTCTTCAAAGGGGATAAAGCATTCAAGTAAAAACGCGAGTATATAAACTTAGTAACGTCCGAAAGCCTAAATATTTTTATAGAAATAATTAAAATTATTGATGCTTGTTTGTATTACTTCATAAAAAATAAAGATATAATTCTTTCAGATATGATATTTAAAACGATGATATACAAATTTTTGGTATTTATTAAATCATACAAAAATATTTAAAAAATTAATTTGCTAAATTGATATAAGAAAAAGTATTATGTACTATAATAAACATAAAAACATGTATTAAAATCTACTTGTTAATAAACCATTAACAAAACTAAAAATCTATCATAATCACATAAAATCTGATAGAATGCGATAAAATAAATAAATATAGATAAGGACAAACTTATATCATCGAAAGAAATGATTTTCCCCACCGACAAAGCAAACACATACTTCAAAAATAAAGCAATGATTGTTTATCTAAAAGATGGTATATAAAGGATAGCAGAGACTACCGATGCTATAAGTTTGCAATACATACGCCAGTTTAATTGTAACCGCAGCTACTCTAACGACTTGAAGTACGTATGAACAATAATTGTATAATTAAAATTAATTTATTTTTCGAATTAAAAAGTAAATAATGTTATGCACATAACAATATTTTTTAGTTATAATAGTATTTCATAAATCTACAACAATTTTTTTACAGTAATAAAATGTCCAAATTCGTACTACTTCTTTGCATTGCCTTTTTGGCTGTTGGTATTGTTGTTGCCCAGGAAGTACCTGTATGTAAACCAAGAGGCCGAATTGTAAGTACCATACATATGTGCAGTACTTATTAAAATATTGTAACTATATAAAATAAACATTCTTTTATAGAGTGATTAAATTTTAGCTGATTATAATATATAGTATTAATACTATGAACATAAATAAATAATGTATATTTACTATTATAGTGTTCATCCGATGCCGAGTGTTGCCCTGGACTTATTTGCAACCAATGGGCAGGACGATGCACTAAGCCCAAAACTACTACTACGACAGTAACCACTCCTAGCAGTGTCACTACTCCTACTACTCCTCCTCCTCCTCCTCCTACTACTCCTACTGGTTCTACTGGAGCTACCGGTGCTACTGAACCTACCGGCGCTACTGGAGCTACCGGTGCGACTGGCGCAACCGGCGCTACTGGAGCTACCGGTGCTACTGGAGCTACTGGTGCGACTGGCGCTACCGGCGCCACATCAGGCGTTACTGGCGCTACAGACGCTCCTAGTGAATATATCATATAAATAGTTGCATATGATATATAAATATTAAAATATACACTTTGTAAATTTTATCAATGCTATATTTATTTAACTAACTGTATATAATAAAATTATTGCTCATAACTTTTATTAGTTCATTTTTATGAAAAAAATAACCCGATTATTGTGACTAATCTATTGTACTACAATATACGATAAAATTTCTTGATATTTTAATAATAGCTTACAGAACTATATTTAAATTTGAACTGCAGGATGTCAGAATATTATGTAAATACGTTGACATTTTTTAAATTACTATGCTTAGAATAAAGCAAATGTGTTTGTAGAAATATTTTACAGATTATCTTTTTTAAATTGCTCAATGCGTAACATTTAATTGTATAGTAATTTACAATCGTTCTCAGCCTGAATATGTCAGAAAAAAATAAAATAAGAAAAAAATCAAGATATTAGTTTTACGACGCGGTGATCACACTGTTAACATCTTCACTAATAATGTTTCCCCTCTTTTTTCTTGTATTTTCTTAAAGCACTGAATAGTATAAGTAAGCAGTAGCGTGTACCAAAGGCGCAGTTGTTCTTCTTACTAACGTAAGTATGATAATACTAAAATTAAATACGCTACATATTCTAAGAGTATTTTTCGTGTTCTGATGACTTACATGAATTCGTACATTGCACACGTATTAGATTATACATGCAACAGTTATTTTTATTATTTGTAGATTCTTAAAATGTCGAAAATTCTTGTTTTACTCGTTGTAATATTATTGACTTCAACTCTGGTTGTAGCAAGAAATTCATGTAGTCCTTGGTTACAACACGTAAGTAAAAATCAAATTATTATTCAATATTTGATAAATTCGATTATAAATAAGTATTAATATCTTATTAAATTCCAGTGTCAAGTTTATGAAGACTGCTGTCGTGACTTAGAATGCCCTAGTTATGCTGGTAAATGTGTGCCAATCAATGGGCTTAAAATTCCTGGAAAAGATCAGCGACCTATTGGACCTGGGCCTTTCCCATCTAAAGACATGTACCGATCATTCTAAATAAAGAATTGTCAAACTGGTATTGTTAATGACTATAAACTATCATTATCATCTTTATCAGATTAAAATGAAAACATTTACTCAATAAGTTGCTAAAAAATGTTTGTATAATTCGTTAGCAGTGAAAATGTATTGTAAATATAATAAAGAAAAATAGACATCAAAAACGTATAAATTTATATCATTTAATTAGTATTTATGCGATTTAGAAAAAGCGTAACGCTGAATATAATATTACAAGCGGCACGTACGCACACTAGCTTCTTCTGACCGTAACACAAATAAGGTATTCTCAGTATTATTGATGTCACCGCTTTTTTAATCATTTACGGAAATTAATTAGTAAACAAAGAAATTCGTCGAAATCGTGCGTAACGCTTACACATGGGAAACGAGATCGTACTACATTTAATAACAACAACAAAGAAACAGCTAGATTGCAGACGTAAATGATGGAGCGTAAAACCCGGGATCGGAAGCCTTACTTGTATAAGTAGGAAACTCTCTACTCGACAGACTCAGTCGAATACGAACAACTGAGCAGTTTGTGTCTCGTGATTAAGAAGTGTATTTACGTGCCCTATCAGAAAAGTGGTAAGTTTTGCATATTTAAATGAATGGGAATACTTCAAAAAATATAAAAGAATACCTATAGTCAATGTATAGATTACGCACATTAACTTAAATATTTATAAATAGTTATTTATTAAAATTGTAATGTTTAAACGTTATTTAATTTAATATAGCGGGTATAAAAGTGCTATTTAGTTTCTATTGTAAAATGTGTCAATTCAGATTAAGTATTATTTGTTAACCACGTTTCTAATTATCAATAACTACAAGACCGATATTTATTTATAAAATACGAATATCATAAATAAACTTTGTATTACATTTTACACGCGTAGCACATTGTTTAAATGGTGATGCTTTGAGAACGTTAAATGTCCTTCTTCTTGACTAAGGAAAGTGTTGGTCGTGTGAGTCATGTTCACATACATAGACACACCTGTTTACGACTTTATAGCGTTTAAATCGTCTTGATTGTATAACACAATGTTGTCTAACTAATGCAATTAAAATACTTTGTGGGTCTCATTCTCAGTGTATTTATATTTATGATTTATTAAAGAAATATAAATATTTTAACTAAAATATTGTTTTTACAGAAGCAATACATTAGACAAAATGTCGAAGGTTATACTATTTGCTCTGGTCGTCTTACTGGCAACGAGTTTAATATCAGCTGCCACGAGTGATAATAAGTGCGGACGACATGGTGACCCTGTAAGTATGCCATCCAACCGTGAACATTCAACCGTTGTCGCATTCTGATATAAGAAAGTGATAAATCTTTTTTTTTTGAGAGGAAAGTTTCTTTTAGTTAGAACAATTTACTAGTTCTTTTATAAAGTATATTACGTAAATAGATTTTTCCTTTAGAAAAAGATGGCATTACTTGTATGAAAGATTGACGCGGTTTTTGTAGTATGAAAGTAATGATTTACATAAGATTCGTGTCTCAAACCTTGAGACTTGATTTCTGTGACATGCTAATTAAGTTTGAATTAAGTCATATCACGAAAATTGGTCAAGGTAAATTAAATATTCAAGGTCCAAAATTCTTTAAGGCTAAATCCAGATGAATCAATTATTTATATAGTAAGGACTATAACAAGCGTTTTCTAAATACAGTAAAATATGTATCATTATTTGAAAAATGCAATTTTGTGTAAATGGACTATTTTTCATTTTTACTTTTAGTATGTAAACCAATTGTTGTCTAATCGAACAAATAGAAAAATGCAATATCGTGTAAATTATTTTTCTTTTTCACTTTTAGTGTATATCAGTAAGCGATTGTTGTCCAGTCAAACAAATGGCATGCAATAGATTTGCAAAAAGATGTCAAATTCAAATCACCAAAGATGAACTTCTGGCTCAACGAGAAAAAATTCTTGGACGTCGTGGACCCGACTACAAAAAGTGATCTACATTAGAAAAGAATCAAAATATTCGTTATCTACAAAAAGGACAAAAATAATCGAAGATTTTACTCGAAGAAAGAATCTCAACAACTCAAATAATCTAATAGACTGACGACTTTATATTCGTGCTTTTTGTTTATTTATGTGAAAAATAATTAAATGATGTAGTTTAAAATAAATTCTATCTTTTAAAAAAGTAAATCCAACTCTATGCTCCACCAAATATAATTTGATAATCAATCTGATGACAGACGAATCTAGATTAAAATCGCTGAAGTTAACATTATCTACGCGTCTATTCTCATAGAAGTCACGCGCAGCCTTTATATATGAACACACAATTGTACATAAAATACAAGTACTCGATAGGAAAGACCACCTAGGGACTGGCTGCGAAAGCGAGGCAGGTGACTACAAAGGCTAGCCGACGTGATTGCGTCAATTTATCAGCTCATCGACAAGTAAATAACACGACTATAGGTCATATAGTTCTCCGAAACGCGAGGAAGTGCGCAGAATTAGCGCCTATGTGCGGGTGTCATATTATGTTCGACGCCAATGCAGTAATATACTTGTATCTTAACTTTCGAGATTGGAGTGGCGCTGCGTCAGTATACATGCAAGAGAGTGTTAGCAAAGCACTGCGAAGAATTTTTTCACGCTAATCAAGTTTAATAAGACATAATTTACGGTTGATGGAAATTATATATGCAACGTAATTGATTGCTTTAAAAATAACTTGGATATCGTCTTCAAATGCTGCACTTGTAGTGTCCATTGGCGCATACGATTAACATTCATTTCACAGTTTTATATTACTATTAGAATTGCAAATATTTGCATAAAATCTGAAATTACTTACAATAAGTACAACTCATAATTTTCGTTGCTGCGTAGTAAAATAGAAACAGTAAAATACAAAGGTCATTCGAATGTTTCTAACTGGATTATGAATTATCATTTGAAGTCTCAGATAGCGCAAAACTTTCCTTTTGATACTCCGTCTTCGTTAATAATGAGTCTTCGAAAGAAAAACGCGCCATAACGAAAAGTTATTAAAAAGCTGGAACAGCTAGTTTAAGAGCAGCGGCGCAAGGATTGAAGTTTTCACAGATTGTAACTTTTCGCCTGACAGTCCCCGTCATTCGAAGCCGTATATATACATATATATACGCTCCAGCGCGCGCAGCGGACGAGCAAATTACTGCAGCTCAGGCGGAAGTCTTTTCAAAGTGGAAAAGTAGCCGACCGACGACTTTGAAGCAAAGACTAAAAGCGCCTTCCATTCGTCATAGGTATAGAGAAAGAGAACAGACTTCTCCTTCGGACTCTATTTCTCGTTTTTCGCTCTCATTAGCGCCGGCTTAAGTTAAGCGTCTCGCGCTCGCGGTACGTCTCTCTTTTTCTCCGGGACTTTTGACCGTTGTCCTTCCCCTTGACCGTCGGAGCTCTATATTGCCTCGCTCGACTCGAGAGCCTTATATAGAATTGCGCGGCGCACTTTTGCCATATACTCTTATTCAGCGAGTGGCCTTCCTTACAGCGTCTACCAGTAAAACTCGGATTTCTTCGTCATTAGCGCACAGAAGCAGGACTTACGTTTTCCATTTCCACGAGATGCCTCCTTTGTTTTTGATGTTTGTTTTCTTTCGCTTTTTCTACTTGGATGCTTAATGAAGGAAGCGGAAGGCGAATTATATTTTAATGCTGTACTTTACTGTATACCTTTTTTTAATAAATTTATTGCATACATATAAATTTATCAAATCTTCTTTCAAATTTTTGTATCAGTATACACCGTATCACTTTAGACGGAAGATTTAAAAAATATTTTTTAATGTATTATAATAAAAAATTATCCAATCAATTATTAAATGAATGTATCAACCGAAAACACGGTTGATAAAAGCTCTCGGTACATCAAAGCAAAAGCATCATCTCAATATCTCTTCATCTTCCCCGTTGCACAGCTTAAACCAGCCTCCCGCGAATCAAGGCGTCAAGCTCATATCACTTCATCTCTTCTCTCTGTCTTCAGCGGCATTGTTGCAGCGAAATCTGAAGAGCTGGGCGTCAGAAGGATCCGTCGTTATACTGTGCACACATTTCGGCAGTGTGTCCTCTATATACCCGTATATCCGACATAGCGTCGTATAAGCTTCAGAGGAAAAGCTCTTGCTGCTTGCTGCATCGCTGAAGTGTCGCTCCTTTCAAGCCGCGAAGCATCTCGCCGTCGAAGGGGCCGTCGTTCTGATGACGAATCTCCCCCTTACACTTTCAAGCCGCAGTTCTACAGCAGCTAAGTCACTCTCGACGCTCCACTGTTTTCCCCCGCGCAGAGCTTGCGCGCTCGTAAGCCGCGCGAGAGATAAACGGCCGAGCAAAGCAAGCTGCGGGAGCAGAGCGAGATGAAAAACAGTGGCGGCACAAAGCTGACACCCCCGCCGAAAAAAAACACGGAAGAAGAGCTGTAACCGCCGGCGATATGAAAACACTATCTAGTAAGCCGCGGGACACACAGCAATGTGCTGAGGCCTGCAAGCTCCGGGCAGTGAAAACGCACTACGTGCAGTCTCCCGCCCAAAAAAAAGAAGAGATAGTGAGAGAGTGAGATAGAGGCCGGTTGTTGTTTGCGCTCGTTGCCGAAAAGCTCACTTCCGTGCGCGTCTGCCGCGGAAAAAATGCCGGAGTGCGACTGTTCAGCACAAGGCAAAACAAGGCGCACAAGTACTCGAAAGAGTTTGGCCCCTCTCGACGCGATCGCTTGCACCGCGACCTCTGAAGAGACAAGCGGAGGGAGGCTGCTTGTTGGCAGCTCTCGCGTTTATGAGGTCTCATTCAGTGCCTGCCTCAATCCGTCTCCTAAAAGCTATCGTTTTTTCCGAGAGGCATGCAGAATATACCACTATACGCACGGCAGATGTCGTTTTTGGCAGGAGACGGTGTATAATCCGTACTCGGAGCGCCCGTGTCTCTCCTTATGCTTTTTCGTCGTGCTGAATTTTCTTTGATGTGATGATCCGATTTTTTCACAAAATCTGTCTTTGCAGAGTCAACTATACGGTATCGTAATTTCGGATTCTCGGCTATCGAGTTGATCAACAGTAGGGTATATTAGGTTCCAAGTCCGATCGTGTTATTGACTGCAGAAGACAGACGGGCAGACGAACTGCAAGCCAGCGAAAGGGTTGGCCGATGTATCTGTGCGCTTGGTATATGTACTTGGCTGTGTATATACACGTCTGACAATGGCAAATATCGAGTTACTTAACTTGCGAGGGAGTATAGAGAGCTGCCGAGAGAAAGAGCGCGAGAGACATGCTGGGGGAAACGGAAACGACCATTTGGGCCAAACTACCGCCTAGTGCTGCTATAGTATAGTCGCTGCCGCTGCAACCCTCGCTTCGGTCACGCGATTGATCTTATCTGCCGTTGACTTTGCCCTGTCTTTCTCTCTCTTTCTCTATGTATATATCGCTCGAGCGTCCTTTCTTATGATATATACTCTTGCGCGTATTTCGAGAAAGTTCAAGGCTGCGAGAAAAAAATCGGCACACACACTTTTTTTCACAAATACTGCAACAAAGTTAACGCTCGGTTAAGTCGCATTATGTCCATTCTCAGCGAGGCCAGTACAGCTCCGTTGTAGTATAAGCTCTTCGCAAGCTCACCCTCTCCGGTCGAGCTGGCAACGGGGTCGCCGCTGAGTCTTATCTCGATTTGCATAAATTCATAGTTTGCGCGAGTCTTCTCGGAGATGCGGTCGTCGCTGCTTCATCGGCGAAGTTCGCCCTGAGAGGATTATCGTTGCGCGGCTGGAAGCATTTAGTCGAATATAGACACACACGCACGCAGCTAGAGTATACTGATGCGAACGACTCGCGGCGATCTTGTTATTGGCTAATCGCAGAGCCAAAGGATCCCTTTGTTGTGTCGTGTCTTACTGGCAATTAGAGATTGAGGCGACGGACGAAGTGCGCAGTGGACTTTGATGTTATTGTAAACAGAGTGATTCTTGAGTCACACGTTCATCGATTTAATCCGTTGCCCAAGAACGCGGCGCTAAGAATAATTAAAAAATAGAGCATATAGCTGATTATTAATCAAACGTTCCAAGCGAGCTCAATACGAAGAAGATTACTCAATCGCTTATATGCACTCTCTTTCTCTGCACATCAGCTTATCAGCCATAAAGCGTACATTTCCTCAATATACCACTGCGCGCCCGAGATAATCTCAAGAAATTACGTCTATAATATAGAAGCGATTTCCCGGGACGACGAGATCTGCATCTCGGCTTTTTTCCCCGCTATCACGTCATCGACACGTGAGCGGCTACGTCCGTGTGTACAATCGTAGAAAAGCGCTCGTGACTTTATATGGCCGATTGATGAAATATTCACGCGCGCATAGTAAGGCACGCTTTTTACGATATAATTCAGGCCGACACGCTGCCAGAGCTCGTCGTCGTCGTCGTCGTCGTAGTCTCAAATATGAGCGCCTACGTGACTGCAATCGCTGCATCGGATCAGAAAATGTGGCTGCGCGACGCCTGCGGCTGATTCTCTATAAATGTGCTAAATAATAAACGGGACGCATGCCTTGCATGTGCTCCCTACGACGATTCCGTGCGCGAAGTCTCGTTTTTTTTCCCTGACATCGCGGGGATACTTTGGCTGATGAGGAGAAATTATGGCTCGTGATGGCTTTGAATTTTTCATCGTCGCGTGAACTCGTAGTTGTAATGGCTGTACTTTAATTTTGTCATCGGTTATAAGAATTTAAAACTTTTCTTTTCGTTCCTCGACTTGTCAAATTTGTCTACTGGTTTGAATTCTTGTATAGAAACTTTTGCGTAAATTGCATATCCTACTGTTTATGGAAAAATTTGTAAAAAAGTACGCTGACCCCTTAAGGAGGTCGAGCTTCATCTGATTTTTTCTCCATCAGCAACTTTAGTGTGGTACTTAAATATTTTCTTCAGGACTTATTACTCTAGGATATGGTTAACGAATGCTATCCAGCTATCAAAGAACTATAAGATATAATAGAAGTTGGAGGCAAAGAGCTGGTAAATTTAATCTATACATAAAAAGTACGGTGGCTCCTTAAACTCAACCTGTCCCATCAGAGTTGTCAGTCCGGCGAGTAAATAGCGCACGCAGAAGTTAATTCGGCATGCAGTGGAAAAAAGCCTTACATACACACGACGAGCTTTGATTTTTCGACTGGGACTTTTGAAATCGGCCGCACACAGCCTTCACCTCCCTAGATCCGATTATCCACTCGGCATTGCGTTTGATCTCTCTCGCGCTCATTAAATAAGCTTTGATGAGATTCGTCGCGTTCGTTTATTCCCGATGCAATTCTTCCTACTTAGGTACATTTGCGAACGCGTGTGCGTAAACGCCGTGTATACCTATACACGCGCTGCAGAGACACAGCTAAAGAGTAATGCACGCGCGTGACACGGCTGCATCGAGTCGCTGCAAACACGCTCTCCCTTTGGAGTCTAGTGGGTGGCTGGGTGGGATTGCAGTCATTAGGTATAGATTCTAAAGGGGTGACTTTCCGTTTCCCCTCCTTCAGAGAGCCGCCGACTGCTCTCTCTCTCTCCCCCGTATAAGCTAATACGTGTCCCGGGGCGTCCCGCCGCTCTCTTATCCGCGGAAATTCGGGCTGCAGCGCCGGCATCATATACGCGAACTCTCCGGCGGCGGCGGCGGCGGCGAACTGCAGCTCGACCGGCGGAATATAGATGGGGAGATGCAGTATAGTCGTCGTACAGTCGTTCGTTCGCTCGCTCTCGCGGGGTGGAGAGGTGAAAGAGCGGGGTGCGGTGCAGTCTGTTGCCATGGCGACGCTCGCACGCACCGTCGCTGGACAGTCTCATCCTCGCGTCCTCCTCGTCGTCCTCTCGCCTCGTCCTCGCTCTTCTCTTTCTCCTGTGCTTTTCTCTCCTATCTTCTCTCGCTCTCGGTCTCTCTGGCATTCTCTCCCCTTTCGCTGCGCTTGGCCCATTCCACCCCATATAGCGATGATCCAGTGGCGGCGGCAGTAGCCGGACAACGCAGCCTCACAAACACTAGAGGATGCACATACACACACACATTCACGAGCTGCAGCGGCGGCGACGCCGAGTTCTCAGCTAAGCCGAGCCAAAAACACTGGTCTCTTATTACCTCGCTAATCCCGTGAATTGTCTTCTACCAACTTGCTTCCCCTAACGCTTCCTACTGCAGCAAAGCGCGCCTATATACACCACGCTCTTCTCTCTCGCTCTCTCGCTCGCACCGCTCTCTATTGTCCTGGAAGAGCTTGCGGAGCGCTCGCGGGGATGAATATGAGCTTTTTCTCTCTCTCACTCTTCTGCTACGCCGACCTTTTCTAACGACTTCTGCGGTCAAGACGTTTTTATGGGGCTGCGCTACTACTACTCGTTGCTCGATTACCGGATGCTTTTCCCAGAGAATTGCGAGGGGGGATGGACCATGTGCTGCTTGCTCTACGGCAATATAATGACTGCACTTTTAAATTACACGTGGGGAGTCTTCTGTAATAGATAACTTTAGCGTGGAAGCTTCTTTACGCGGTATAGCCATTAGAGATGGTAGTAAAATTAATTTATCAAACATCGATGTATTTTAAAATTCGGTCGTTGAAATTTGAAGTGTCAACGTTCGGAAATAAAGAAAAACACGTGTGTGCAAATTATGCGCACATTGAACGCATGCGGTATGCAGTGCTTCTTGCCGTGGTGCACAGCAGGTTGCCGTTCGATTGGAGCTGCAAATTCATCAACGGCAATCGGTCGATAGATGCAAAAAGGGAATTTCGTCGTGATTACGAATTAAAGTGAATCTCTGATCGACTGGAAAGGTAGAGAGCTTATCGAATCAAAAGACTTGTTTTGGAGATGATGGGCTCGTATATCGGAGCTCCAACTTTCGAGTCAAAGTGGCGAGATCGAAAGCATCCGACGTTAGAAAATCCTCGTATAACAGTCGGAAGTTGAGGCTGCATGAGCAATCGTACAAACGCGTATTTGGAGATAAAGGAAGGCTAATTTCAGCATTAAAAATTGTTATAAAAAGCTCGTTATCTCAATGAATAATCGTATAACCTTATTTTCACCAATCCAGGTCAAGAAAAAAAGCTATAGCCGCGTGTACATTTGGAACGAAGCTCGATAATCCCAGCGGCGACTTAGGCGATCACCCGCGATTTTTCGCCGACTCGTCAGTGAACGTGGCACAGCGTATACCCCCCGGTATTTCCAACTGAATTTCGCTCACATCGCTCGTCTTTTGTTTTCAACGGTTCTGAATTTCCGACTTCCTCCGCGTCCGGCTCTCACGCGCGTCATATAAAAGCGTTCGAATAATGTAATGGCATTATCAAAGCGATATCACACCCACACACACACATAGCCGTAAAGGGAGTGAGAGAGCGAACGATGCCTGTAGTCTCCCTCTCTGTACCGTGGCACAGCGTGTGCCTCCCTCTCCCCCTATCGTCGCGCTTTGTACCCCTTCGACTGCTCGCCGCGGCGATTGATACTGCTGGCACAGTGACCCTGGTGTATACGTATATATATATGTGTGTGTGTGTCGTACAGCACGTGGCAGAGACTCCTGTGCATATTGCTCTGAGTCCGTCGTGTATATATATACGGCAATGTGATGGCGCACACCTATAGTCCATAGATGCGATGCATGTATAGCGTATATGGCGGGAATCGAATGCCGAAGATTCTGAGGCGAGGCCGCGATGCGTATTCGGTGTGGGACGCCTGTTGCTGCCGGCGATGTATGCACCGCTCTCGGTCATGCTGATGTTGTTTCTCAGCTTGCTTGACTGGGATTGCCAGCCGTGATTGCTGCCGATACGGAAGACCATCTGGAATTGTCTGATGCTCGGTGGGGGCAAAATTTTTCGAGTTGCAAGAATATGAGAGACTTGATGTGTGAAGGAATCATTGAATTTTATTAGTTTCTCAGAACCTCTAACAAAATTTGGTTGTTGCAGCGAAAATGAACTTTTACTTTACTCGTATCTATAACATCTGTACTTTTTACGATTCCCCGTAAAAGTGATTTAAAATGCGTGCCACTTGCCAATCTCTGACTTGTCGTCTACAGACATTAAATAAAACATACTTGATCAGCATATCGGATCGACATTTAATTTCATTACGTCCTCACACGTAATTTTATTGACGACTTCAAAGTGAAGATAGCGTCCTACCAGATAACAGCTCTTTACAACGTTGAATCTTGCATTGCAGTAGTAAAAAAACTGATTTAAGACGCACAAGGCTGTTGGATCGCCTGTTGAACGTTAACCCGTGACGCAGCCCGGCACACACGTTTGGCCCGACAAAGGAGTTCCCGTATACCAGTAGCAAATACATCATCGCGCGCGCACACACTTGTTGTTTCTCAAAAATTCAGCTCGACCAGCTCTCCACTGAACGTCCGACCGAATCCTCTTCACACGCGGTATATAGACCCCATTAACGCACTTTCGCTGCGTGCGCGTGAGAGAGAGAGAGAGAGAGGGTGTGTGCCATTATAATATGCGTGCGCGCACCCTGCGTGTTTATTTCCACAATCAGGCGAGTCATAATGCTATTATCAGAGGGTGGCTAACGGACCGGCTTCTCTCTCTCTCTCTCTCTCTCTCTCTCTCTCTCTCTCTCTCTCTCTCTCTCTCTCTCGCTCTCTACACCCCCACGTAGGCTTCACATACTCACTCACCCTTCTGTGACCCAGTGCCAGTCGACGGTCAACCTGTCAACACTATGTATGTGTGAGTGACTCGTCGGTGTGTGATGTTGGAGGGTCTTGTTAACACAAGCGGCTCGATATCGATTTTTTTCCTGCTCGTTGTGAGCTGCGGTATAGGATGAACAATCGGTTGCAATATTTATGTGCGGTAATTATACCAGAGCGATGCAGTTAATTATTGACTGCACTCACACGAGGGAGTTGATCGTTTTGTCCGGCGCAGTATACGATGGGTGCGTGGAATCACACCGTTTGATTAGACGATTATTTGACGTATTGCGTTTGTCTTGATGATACTTGATTTATTTTACGAAAATAAAAATTACGACGTAATGTCCGTAACAAAAAATAAATATACTGATTCGACGACTTCCGAGCTAATCAAGCTCTCACAAAAAGTACAAGAGTGAGAGAGCAGAGAATCTCGACAGCTGTATCGAGAAAAAGTTTATTAAAATTTCTCCCGCGAAAACGAACAAAACGCCGAGCGCTCGTCGCTTACACGCCTGCGAATCTCCGCTTGTCTTGTACAAACGTATATACACACACACACACAAGCTGTACTCCGTATGACTCGATATATATATATAGGCTGATGCGTGTTGATTTATTGTGACGGTCTTCGCCGGTTGTCGCTTGTAATTCGATCTCCATCAAGCGTTTTTCCGGGAAATCGAAACCGAATAAGGGGTATTAATATCTCATTGTCTGGGAGCAGCGCGCGAATGTTGTCGACGCTTTTCTCGCTTCGCACTAGGACTTACCCCCCCTCATCGATCTGTTTCCCTCGCTCTTTCTCTCTCTCTCTCTCTCCCTTTCTCTCTGTTCACATATACTCCGCTCACTCGCGCCTAACTAATTCTCACACTCTGTCTTTCTCCCTTTCGCTCTGTCTCGTTCCGCGAACGCGCTGCTGCTGCTGCTGCTTTTCCTCTATACTCTTTTTTCGCTTTACTTTTATTCCCGGCCGATTAAAGTGAGTGCAGCTTTATCAAATCCAGACAACGCGCGCGGGTTATTCCGTTCGAGCACTGCGTGCATAACGAAGAGAGTGCGCGCGCACGCGCATATTTTTCGAAAAAAAAAAAAAAAAAAATTGGTATGCACTCGTTTGATTTTGTCGCTCTCGGAACGATACTATAATGTCCTTTTTGCATAATTCCTTCCGCGCGAGCTTTCATATTTATCGCAATAATTGATTGCTTATATACGGCATTGACGCTAGCGTGAAAACACGACGCTATATGGAAAACGGCTTCTTGGAACGGTTTGAACTATAGTGAAAAGTCGAGTTTATATTTTTTGATACCCGCATTTTCATTGATTGAAGCTTGGTAATCGTGCGCTTTTATTAATATATGAATATATGTCGTATACTCTAAAACGAGTTGCCTCATTCAAGTCTTTGTTCATTATTTCATAAAAAAAACCAACGCATATAAAAGCTAACATTTATTTTAAAAAAGTTGTTATTCTCTAAAACAACCAATCGCATGCTTGAAATCAACCTACATGAATAAATAAAGCTCGTTAAACCCACAACCGCACTATTCATAATTAATCTGATCGGTGTAGTACAAGACCTCCTGAAGCGATAATCTTCTCGAGTCACAATAACGCCAAGATTCGAGCAGTTCCGACTTGGGCAAACCCAAGTCGTATACTTGGATATATATGCAGTACACGATGGAAGGAAGGAAGGCAGGAAGGAAGCAAGCAAGGGGCTAAGATTCCAATCAAGATACGCTCCTCCACTCGATTTTGAAGTTACAGGGAAGAGGCTCGAGTATAGTATCTTAGGATATCGTCGCTTATCGGCGAAGGGCCATCTTCAGGCTCAATAACCTTCATGAGATTCGTCGTTGTCTCGTGGTCGGACACTTGCAGCTAACGAACCTCAGCGATACCTGCATGTGCCGTCTACTTTACGATGTGATTCTCCTGGACGTGTCCTCCTCTGATCGCGAACACCGAACGTATACGGTATATACCAGCTATGTACGTGTAAGTGTATTGATATATCGGAAGATACGTGTATTGCAGCGAGTAGTATAGTTGATTCGGTATTATACGTAATTAGAAGTGCAGGTTTTATTGGCTGCGGGGATATAACTGCTGGCTTATTTTATCGATATAAATATTGATTTCCCGTGAAAGTTATAATGTCGTCTTGATTATACGCACGGAAGCCTGTATTGGAAATGTTTAAGTACTGAGCTCGTATATTCACGCGGCGCTAATGGGTGTTATATCGGTGATGTTGCTACTTTAACTTTATTATTTAATTGATTAAATATTAATTCCGAGTTACTTTGGTAATGTGAATAAAGTAAAAATTAAGATGAGAATGTCGTACAGCTCATGAGTTTTAAATTTTATATTACACAAATATATACAGCAACATATATGCTACTAGATAAGACTACAGTGTGTACCTCACTACTTTCAAATCATTGTTATAAGATAAAATTATATTTACAAAATCTATCTTTATCTCAAACTAAAACTGTGTGAGGGCGAAAGATGTATTAGGAGAGATAGTCGACAGATGGCACGTGGGCGTAACGGATACCGATTACACTCTTCGTTTACTTTTCTTGACTCTCGAACGCTTAGCTCGTTAATCGAATAAACTTGGAAATAATACTCAAAAGATAGATAGATACCTGGGCACGCGTCTGAGAGGATCTCCGATACACGAGGGTCCGAGAGGCTATATCACCGGATACAGAACACTTAATGACTCGCGCACCCCGGAGAGAATCGTACGGCACGTGCTACGCGAGGAAGGATGTGTAACGGTTTTAAAACTGGAAAGAAAATTGATGTAGGTCTTCGATGACGATGCACTTTTGTAAATCGAGGAGTTGCAGTCTAGGGCAGAGAATAGTCCATTGTCTTCGATATTTATTTTTACAACATAATAAAACCTGTCTAAAAACAAAAACTTGATTTAATTGCACACCAAAAGCACAAGAAGAAAACAAAAACGACCGTTGCAACACTTAAAGCATCGGTTGCTCGTATCCTCTGGAGATAAGAAAAAGTCCGACGACCGTTGGCTCATCGTTGGGGGGAGATCACCTCGCACGAGGACGGAAATCATGCTAAGGCTGTCGTTAAGAAAGCCAGCGATGTGTGAAAGACCAAAGGTGCACGAGCCGAGCACGCGCACGCGTGACACCTTACTGCAGCTATCGCTCGGGGGTACACTTGTAGGGGGCCCCTGGACTCTTATGTGTATACAGGAAATAATCGCCGGCGGGAGTCAGACTAGCGTGTCGAAGACGTTGGCCGGATTGTTTAAAGAGACGCGGGCAAACCGTTTCTTTGTATAGAGTGGCCATATTGTATATGTGTCACTTCCTATCTTCATTTTTAATGCCTCTGCATATAATACAAAATCGAGTACTCTATATGAAAGAAGTAATATTTCATTGATTCAATGAGAATTAAATTGCGAAAATTAAACTTTTTTCTTCAGTGCGTTTCCGTCCGACTGTATTTCATAAAGAATCGTGTACACATTGATTCGAGGTAAAAATAAATTTGAATTTTTCAATAAAAATATTTTTAAATTGCTGTACATGTATAAATTTTTAAATTTGCAAAAATGTTACCGCCAGATCGTGGGCTGAAAAATTGTGCGAGGTAGCCACAAAGATATACGCCCCGAGTTGATCATCAAAATTGCATCGGTGTTCGATTAAAAAAAAACAGACAAAATAATATTGACCAATCCAGAAATAAAATAATTTATATTTACCGACAAACAGTTTGACATATTTTCAAAACAGGTTGCCGACAAAGAAAAAAGAACGAGTACGTCGCTCGTCATGCCAGTTGTGGAAAATAATCAAGAAACTCCTCGGCAATCGAAATTCAGACAATCGGAATCGGCAAATCCATCGACACGCGTTGCCCAGTAATTTTCGGCGGAAGTTTGCAGCCGCGCGCGGGCGTCTCTCAGAGAGAGAGAGAGAGAGAAGTGGCGAGCATTGCGAGCAACGCCAGCGCCGTGGCGGAGAGCCATTCGGGGAATGCGGTCCGTCGCATGTCTGTGGGGGCGCGGTGGTGGTGGTGGCCTGTGCCCAGTATTCGGACGCTATTACCGCAGTCATTGTCCAGCGGAAATCATTAAACTAAAATCCAACTCTACTAGTCAATATTCTCGGGGGGTGGCCGAAGCTTCCATTCTAAAGGCATTCATGCCAGCCGCAATTCACGACGACGAATCAACCGGTTGCGAGAGAGACCAACGGAGTATATAGTGTGTGTGTGTGTGTAACTATTTATATATAATAGAGAGTACTTTATTTTCGAGATGCGCTAAAAGTGCAGCACTTTGTGCGGCTTAGGCTTGAATCGAGAGACTTTGTTGAGATCGATGAATGTTTAGTCTAAGCTGTGATTTCTGATGAGTGTGCGAAGGCTATATTATACATTTATTGACTGGGTTTTAATAGTAATGATATATTAATTTTATACATGTAATGTATATAATACCCGGAAAATAGGCGATCATTGGAAAATTTTTAATCTCGCGAAATTCTATTATTTACTGGTATATCCGCATTCAATGCGCGCCAGCTTCGCATTCCGTTCCTCTGACACTTTTCTTTTTTGTTCTCTCATTACATCCGCTGCACAGACGAATACATTAATTAGGCAGCAGTATGCGCGGGAGCAAATACATATCAAACGTAGGCGAAATATCACGCGCGTATATATGTATATATGCTTATGCAAATACGGTACTTTTCGTTGGTTAAAATGAAATTTAATTAACTCAATATAACGAAGACTATACGCGCGAGTGTATATACATATATATTACACGGCGCGACGTGCTATAATTTTTCTCAAAACGAAGTCGCGCTTGACCCCCGCCGCGGTGTAATAACGGCAATAAAGAGCTGCGCCCGGTATATATACAAGTAAAACCAAAAAAACTTTGGCGAATCTTTTGAAACGAGTATAGCACCCGCATGCACCCATATCCCGGCTAATAATAAAGAAAGCCCGGCCGCTCACTTTGTACCTATATAACGCGCTCTCGGGCGTCAAAGGGACACCAACCGGAAATACAGTCGTCCGCGGCGGCGGCGGCGGCGACACGCAAGAGGACAAAAAACGACACACGTGAACGCCCCGGAAAGAAGAGAGTATAGTATAGCCCCTGTGCTGGTCGTGTGCGTAGATTATATACACGCGCGTATATATATACACACATCGAGAGCAAAAATTTTAATAACAAAATCCCCGGGAACAGGAAAATTAGCCATCAGTAGCATACACAGTCCGGCTCTCGCTTAAACGATTCCGCGTTGCGGAGAAAAGACGCGGCTGGCTTTGATTGCATACTCCCCGCTAAAAACACGCCGTATATATACAGACACACACTCGCTCGCGCTTATTTGCGCTTTGCGTTTTCATTCCGCGTTTCTCCATCTCGACGTACGCTATACTTTCGCGGGGTTATTATTACAGCTCTCTCTCTCTCTCTCTCTCTTTCGACACAAGTGTGTGCAGCACCAAACGTCAGTGTGGATGTGTGCGTAAGGGGTAGGGGTGGTCGACATGTCATCGAGCGGTGTACGAAGTTATACTGTGTGGAGCATAGGATTGCTAATACGCCGGCTGTCAGCGCCAGCCCGTTTCTAAACGATCCGTTCTTTCATACCTGCAGCAACTCGAGCTGATCCCGCAAGTGACTTTCGTGTGTTGTGCTGGAGACCCTCGACGTGAGAAACGTTACAATTAACTTTCTCGTGCAGGCTATGTACCTATATGAAAGATATTGCAAGTCCTCTGCAGCGCGTCGCACTTTGTCGCGCGTGAGATGATGGTTTGTATGCGGAGGAAACGACGTTTTTAAAGAGGACTTGGCTTTACTGCTTGACCGGATTAGAGTCGTTGAACTTTAGATTCTGGCAATTTTGACTGGTTCATTTCGAGCGGGTGGAATTAATAGTTTGACGTGTTTCGATAACGTTGAAACTATGGCCGATGAATGGACTTTTTGTATTAGTGTGTTCCGGGGGTAGTTTTGTAATTAATGGGCGGCGAGTTCCTGAAAACGGCTTTATTTGAAACGATATAGGTAAACGAGTTAGATTGTTGTTCAACGATGTTATGGGTTCGCGATGAAAATTATTAATTTTTGAGTTTAATTGATAACTGTCGGAAACAGGAGCTGTTGAATTTATTAGAATCTGACGCGATTATTACCTTTAAATATGCGTAATGAAGAGTCAAAATTATACGGCTATTACAAGTAGTGATCCTATTCCGATAACGTGAAAAAAGTGTAGATGATAAATAAATTATGTATTTATGTTTTCTGTTAATACTGAACCACTTTTTCACAATTTTGCTATGAAAGAAAATTAAGGTCAGTATTTTCATATTTTTTTCGTTCGGAATTTATACACACAAATTTCAACAATCGAAAAAATGTGTGAGCTAACTTCGAAACAAGAGCTGAAATATATCAGTATCTGCATAATTAACTGTTAGCGAACAGTATAAACAAAAAAAAAATATCTCTATACGGCAGCCTTTTGTTAAATCAAAAATAGGAACAATAGCTGCCCTATGAGTACGTATTTCTTTTGTATATGCATAGCTCTTCGCCAAAACATACACCCACATACACACACATAGCAATGTTTACGCTCAAAACAAGCTCCTCATTAAAACATTCAATTTTGCGCTATGCTAATTCTTGTAATCGATTCCTCCTTCCTGCGGAACCAAGATTCCCGCTCGACTGCTTTCGAATACATTACACCTGCGCTCCCCCCGAAAAAAAGGGAATATTTGCTCAGGGATCAGAAAATCCTATAATTACTTGCTTATGATTACGGGTCTTCGATATTCTTCTTGGAGTATTATATACATTATAGGTATATCGACAATTGGCTGTGCCCGCACTTTACGTAATCACAGCGTCGAGGTCACGCTTCGATACTTCCCTTCCGATTGGCGCGATCGGTTCCTTCCGTCTTGGGCGTCAGCGTGAAGCTTTTGACGCGTGTTCGGCCACGCGTCCATCTGTTGTTCTCCTGCGACTCATCGCCCCGGAAATGATGGGTGTGTATGTGTGTTTTTCTCGCGGAAACCTTCATTTCGGTCTTCCGTCTCCGCGCAGTCTCTCGGAACGTATTTTCAACACTAACATTGGCTTTTGGATTTTACAAAGCGAATAGTCGTTTCTGACAATTCTAAAATTACAGCCGAGCTTATGTATTATATACACAGCAAAGCACTCCGTTCTACTTGTTACACGCAACGATGTTTCGACTATACACCGAATCATCATATCTGCGCATACGTAGCATCAGTACAGAGAGCGATCTCTCCTCTGTCAATTTACATGCCAGAAACCGATGCTTTTAAGACCGCGCTCGCATCTTGTGCAGTGAGAGAGAGCTTCGCAGAATTAGGTTACACGCTTATCAGCCGGGGCGTATCCCGGTGTATATATACACGCGTCCTGCTCTATACTGATGGGCTCCAGGAGAGCGGCCAGAAAGGACTGCCGCTATGCGTGCGAGGCTCTGGGGAGTCGGTAGCGGTGCACCTACTGATGCTCGCTACGCCATCGAGCCTCGACTCGATATCTATGGCTTGCTCGAGGCTCGCAAATCAGCCGAGCACTATCTGCTCTTTCCCTCCTCTCTTGCGTTTGCTTGATGTATAAAGGACTTCCTCGTGTATACTGCCGCAATCTATGTGTACTTGACTCGTCACTTGATGCACGACTCCGAATTTGAGTCGGAACGTATCTAACAACGCTTTAGTGTATTGATTGTTAGTAACAAAAGAGTATTATTACAACGGTTGGACTCTCTCAGAGAAAAGCAAGTCGGGAGACACGTGCGACGTTCCCTCGTTATTCGTCGATATACGTGACTTGGAATGTCTAATTGAATAGAAAAAAAAAACAATCGGAAAAGTAACACGTGTGATGTGCGAAGAGGAAAAAGCTCACTTTCGAGCGATGAAAACTGGGCAAAACGGAGAAAAAAATACGCTTATACATTGTGTATAAGCTATCATATGGGCCCGCGCTATACTGCAGCGGTTGCGCAACCGAGTTTGCGGAGATTTCGCGTGTACCGAGGGATTCACGAAATTATTTGCAGTTACCCCATCGATAAAGCGTCTGTTTACAGTCGTACGTTCAGCTTTCATTTTTACTTCTGTACACGCGGCGGCTACGTGTACAGTGCATATACACAATACACCGACTGTCAAACTCGCGTATTAGCTAGAAAATAAAAATTTTCTTTTTTTTTTGCAACCTTTATGACGAGAGCTGCATTGCGAGCCGGTAAACTTGCCGAAACACAAGTCAAACAGAGGTAATAAAATGCATAACGATCAATTAGGCTCATTGACAAACAGACGCCAGCTCGCGCGAGCGAGTGCCGTATTTATATTTGTAATATTTAAAGCTCGGATATAGCTGCTGGCGTTGTTTATAGAGTGTAGCAAGAACGTCTGAATCGACGACATATACGTTAACTTTTTGAAGCGTTGCTCTTTTTACGCGGCCGCGTCAGTTTTTCAGAAAATAAAAAAAGACATTTCTCTCGTCGTGTCAGTATTATTTGTTAAATGGGAGTAGTATTATTCAATTGGGAAATCGTTTTTATTTTTTTTATACGCGGCTTCGGTGATCAATCGTCGCACACTTCGATTTCGTATTCTATTCGTCTCGGCATAAAGTAGTACGACTCAATATAAAAGTCTCCAAGACGCAGTTCATATCGAAAAGCTCGTGACAAAACAACCTGATAGAGAATCCGTCCAACCGTAGTGAATTAAAACTCTCGCGTCCGAGGGACAAACAAATGTGAGCAATGCTCGCAAAAAAAAGACGAAGAGAGACAGCGGCCGCAAGGCCAGCCGACGGAGAAAGCTTAAAAGCGACAGATAAAAAAAAGAAGCCCCAAAAAAAGGAAAGTCAAAAAAGCGCCGGCGCGAAATCTGGACGGGTCGTCGCGAAGGGGGGCAAGAAAAGAGTGCGAAAAAAGTGACGCAGCATAGCGGCGCGGTGGAAATGAAATCGACAGGGCGTTCACCTATCGGTCCGATATGTGAACGCTGCGCGTGCCGCCACTACTGCCTCGGCCTCGATATATATATATACGTGCGTGGGCGGCAGCTTTGTGGTATGTGTGTGTGTATGCTTGTATATACGTGTGTCGCCGACATAACTAAACAAGCAACAAGTGACCTTAAAATCTACGAATAAAAATAGCGCGACGCTGATCGGGAGTATCGAATGTGGATGGGAATTAAGACTGGCTTTTGGAGGATCTTGAGTCGATGGGAGGAATTGCTCGAATATTTTGTGATATCTATTAGAGACAGGTAAGAGTGTAGGTATATTCTAAATTAACGAACTGCGTGTGACTCGAATGATATATATTTATTCAATAAAAAGTACTCGTGTATAGCTTTCAATTACCCAAGAACCAATCGCAAACAAAAGCAGGAGATTAAGAAACGAAAAAAAAAAGAACGAGGCGAAACAAACGCAGTAGTCTCAAGCCCATTCATCGCGGCGGACGACCAGCAGCTGCACATTTAATTACAGCGTCTCCGGAGGATCGTAAAACGATAAAGCTCGCTCTCGCTTTAAAGTCTCTTTCTCGGGTGAAAAAAGAAAAAGCTCCGCCGCCACCTACGTGGCCGGTATATACACACATACGTATACGGATTCTCATACGTGTGTATATATATGTACTCTCTAGCCGGCGGCGAGCAGCAGCTTGGGAGAAAAGGCGGGCTCTCCCTCTCGGCGCAGATTAAAAAGCAACAAGTGACCTTAAAAAGTGCGCGAGAGGGAATAAAAATACCAACGAGACGACGGCTGATCGAGAGCTTTGCGCGCGCAGCTAAGGTGGAAGACTTGTGTGCGCAAGGCTCTATATTGACCAATCTGACGTCAGAGCGAGAGAGGAGAAAAGGAGAAGCTGTGCTTGGGCATTCCGGCTGAAGGGCGCAGCACGTTCTTGCAGACGTTTTGCTCCTCGAACACGCTGGCTTAATTTTATTTTACTACTCCTTTTCCGGTTACCATCATTCATTGCGACTGTTTACACCGATGCTTTTTATTCGATATATAATACCGACGACTATACGTGTAACGTATGGATGTAACAAGGAAAACACGTGTAGAGAAAATATTCAAAGCAGATGCGAAATTCATTCGCTGTAAATAATGAAGCGTTGGCAATTTATGCGGACGGGTTTATTATTGAATCGTTTGCGTTTGAAAATAAAGCACGTATTACAATTAAACGCGCAACAAATGCGAAGTTAACGTAGTCGTATATGTTTTGTTATTATAACTTACTAATTATTGCTCGGTAATCGAGACGTTTATTTATGCATTTAAATTTATCGTGACGTATCGATGCATCAACGATTGGAATTTCATCGCATTATTTTTATTAATAGAACGTATTATACGTTTTTGTATTATTTCTTTACCTTTCATTCGTCGACTAATATTATATCATATCCACTAAAAGTTCATAACTCTAGTATTTTCGGCTGACTACTTATAACCCAACCAATTATCCATCTATAAAAAATAATCGCAAGATTATCAATCCATTCGTTAACCTACTTAGCTCTCTACCCTAGAAACCGTCTGAAATAAAAAACAAAAACATCGAGTAAAAATCATTCAAATCGCTGGGCAAAGACCGGGTCTCTCCGCATCAGCAGCAGCCGCAAGCTGCGCAACCAAGAGGCGACTGGCTCGTCGTTTCTCCAGAAAGCGCGGCGCAGCCTCGACTCTATCCCACCTCTCCAGAAGCAAGCAGAGAGAGAGAGAGCCCCGTCTCCAAGTTAGTTCGACTCTCGTCCACCTAAGCAGCGAGCTCGCCACTGTCCGGCAACCCTTTCTCTCAGCCAAGCGCTCGCTCTCACCCCTCTCTCTCCTTTCGGAACTTCCCTTAGAGAGAGCTCACCACCACCAGTGAAGCCGATTTTTCTTGGAGCTCGCACCAACACACTCGCGTCGGCCCCTTCACTACCACATGCAAAGCTTCTCGCCCCTTATTTCTCTCCACACAAGCGACCCACTCTCTTCTCCCGTCCACGGCAGCTCTTCTTCTCCTCGACCTTCGCGCATGATCGGCGGAGATGACTTTGCGCTCCCTCTCTCTCTGTTGGTCATTCGTGGAGGTGGCACCGTTTGTTTTCTTTCTTTTTTTTCTTTCTTTTTCATGCCTCGTGGCTACTCTTTTCCAGCCGAAAAAGAAGAGGGAATAAATGATTAAGAGCGCGTTGTACTTGTGAATGGCGAGCGGAAGCCACAGCTGCGTTGGAGGAGAAGGAGCTGTGTGTTGTTGTATAAATGCGGGAGAAAAAAGGCCGCGAGCTTTTTGCCCTGCTTTTACCACTTACGTGCCGCATAAAAGCCATTCAGCTGCGCGCTTGTCTTATTGAGCGAGAATGCAAATGCAAGCGAAATCGGATCGGACTTTTTGCCTCTTAATCCAACGATTATTTCGCGCTCAATGAGATCGTTACTTTTCTCGTTCGTATATACACCGCGATCGAATATTCAATAAGAGAAAGAAAATTCTCAGGTACATTCCTTCCGAGAGAGTCCCGCCTCGACCTTGAAACAGTCTCAAGTAAAGCAGTAGTGCATCCACCGCAGAAAAAAAGAGGCTTCCAAAAAAAAACGAGCAAGACACGAAGAAGAAGAATTCAGGAATGAGCGAGGTGGAAGGGATCGTAATTTCTTATCGCCGCGTCTTCCCCTCTGCGCAACAAACATCACACACAGTCCTCCCCACTTGATTCGCTACCCCCGAAAACGTCGTAGAGAGCGGTGGGCCACTTTCCTTCCGCGCGCACACACACACACACACAAGCACGTGTACGTACACGCGCCACCCCTTTGACCGATCTCTCGAAGCCTCGTCCTTGTTTAGTCACACCTATGCATCCTACACGCACCCACACGAGCATACACGGAAAAGCGGATCGGAGGAACTCGAACGGCGCCGGCGAAAGTAGAGCTTACCCCTTCTACGCTCTTTCTTATCTCGCGCTGTCTTGCTCTGGTCAGCGCGCGCGGCAACAGCTATTCAGCAACCCCCTACCCTCTCTATATACATGTATGTAGAGCGGAGCCAGTGTCCGCGCGCAGCCACACAGTCTCGTATTCTCGTACGTCTCGGTCGCACGTACGCGCAAGCTCGCTCTCGCGCTCTCCGTCTAACACACTGTCCGCCTGGGAGCTTGCGAGCGTCGGCCGCAGAGGCGCCACTGTACGGGCTGCTATACGTACACACGTATATGCAAACGAGCGAAGGGGGCCAGCAGCAGCAGCGGCTCTCGGTCTACTCCGGCGCGTGGTCGTCGCAGGAGAGCACGGCTTACAGCAGCAGCATCCGCGATCTTGCGCCGCCGCCGCTGCCGCCGCTGCACACGCACGCACACACACACACACACACACAGACGCGTGCAGCAGCCGCGCAGCTAGAGTGAGACAGCGCGCTCCGCCTACGCGGCCGGCGCCTCCGTCGTCTCGAGCGCGCCGCCACCGCCGCCAGTTGCGCGCCCGCAAGCCCGCAAGTTCGCGCGCGACGCTGCTCGCTCCGGACCGAAGGATATAGACCGAGTCACCGAGACAAGAAAGTATATACACGAGCGAGTGCGTGCGGTGCGGCGCAGCACCAGCCTGATATACATATTATATATTATACATACATATTGCAGTGTGTGACAAGAGATACACGAAGTAACGACCGGGAGTTAGCAGCGTTATATGTATATATGTATACACGCACATATACATACATGTAATATATATAGATATATCTATACACGTCATCGACAACGTTCGTCGCCGGACTGTGAACCGGCTGTTTGTTATTCTTTTTCCATTTGGCTTTTAATTCTCGAGAGAGGGAGAGAGGAGTCACAAGGCAACTCTCTCGTCCCCACCGGAGGTGTGTACCTGTGTGCTCGACATCTTGTTGAAAAGGAGAAAAGTTTACGTATGCAACGTGCTGGATGTACTGTGCGAGGGCCGCCCGAGCTTTCGGAGCGCGCGACCGGCCGAGAGAGACAGAGTTGCCGTAACTCTGCGACGACTCCGGCTGCTGTGTGAGAGTTTTTTCTTTTCCCCTTGATTTTTCTTTATTTTTCGAAATCGTTATTTGTGATCGGCTCGACGACGGGAGGACTCATCATCGTCATCGTCATCTCTCTGTGTGCATCAGCTGTCCAGTTTTGTAGTTCGTCGATTTTTCTGCTCGACTTGATCAGAACTGACTCGTCGATGGAGAAAGGTGAGTGTTGTTCCCATCTGTCAAAGGATGTAGATGTCAGGGGGGAAGGGAGGGGGGAGACGAATCGAGAGCTTTTTATTTCTCATTTTTTTCTGTGTCTCCGATCGTTGTTTTTTCTCACACACGTCACGATTTATGTACCTCCTTTTCACGCACTTTTGTTTCGTTTTTGTTTTCAGTACACTAAGAGCCCGACACTTTCATTTTTTTCTTATCATTTACGTCCAGCCTCTGGGCTGTACAAGACAAAGTGATTCTTGGTGATATATGGTGACTGTGCTGTCTACGGTATACAAGTGAAGTTTTGACCAGACGAACTTTTCAAAAGTGAAGAAATTCGAGACTGAATTGTGTGCTACTACTGAGAAGATCTTGGACAGACATAGCGCGATGATATGCTCTCTATTAGCTGTCGGCTGTGTGAAGCTGAAGGACATCGGACTCGATTGTGCTCAGTGATAGTGCTCAAATCGTAAAATTATCAAATTAAATTGCGGCGCAATTAAAAATTAAGAAATTAATTATTAATCATCGCGACCAATTAATTATTTATGCTAATCAACCATTGCATTAGCATAATCGCTTTGGCGTCTTGAGTACATTGTAATTACGCTGTTTTCTGGTATTTCAGTAGTGAATAGTCATTTATTCCTGATACGCTGATAATTAAATTATATTAACATAATGAGATCAGCATCGGCCGAAGAATCTTTCACTAATGACGTACTTAGAAAATTAATACATTTTTAAATTAAACGAAAAATAATTAAAATATATTCAATATTACAAATTTAAACGCGAATTCGAATTGCGATTTTAAAATTAGAATATAACAAACTTCAATTATTTTTTCGCAAAATTAAGTAAAGCTAATCTGAATTACAATTACTTTACGAGGAATGCATCGTTAATGCAAATTCGATCAAAACTTCGGCAAACTTCGGTCGATACAGCGCATAAAACAGAACACAACTCACGCCGCGAGAAAGAAAACAACGCAACTTTTGAACATCGTATCGAGTCACGTCAACTGTGTATCTTTCATTGCCGAGACTCCTTGGAAGTAGACAAACGCCGGCCTTGTCAGACTTAACGCCTACTCGCGCTCTATACACTGTACTACTTCGCCTGACGACCAGCACACACAGCTCCGGCGGTAGTCCGACGGCCAAGTGCCTTCAACTCCAACTTTCGCGAATATTTTCAAACTCGATCCGTTGAACTTTTCCTTCGCTACCGAATGCGGGAATGTCTTTGCGCAACGGATGTTAAAAAAAAGGAGAGAGAGAGCGAAGTTTATAACTTTGTTAACGATGGCGGTAATGATCGGGCACTCGATGAACAAGTTCGACGCAAGAAGCGAAAGAGGGTTTTTCCGACAACTTTTTTTGCTTCGTCGAAGCGGCTTTTGCGATCCGTGCAAATTGACGCTAATTGATAGCGGGGATTCGTATAAATAAAAAAAAAATTAAACCGACAAACAGCTACACAATAAAGTCGATCGTGTTATTCGCGATAACTATTAGAATTACAAAGAAAAAAAACGCTAAGAACGAGGATTAAAAAAAATCACACGCGATTTAACACTCAACCGCAGCAAACAAGAGCGAGTAAACGCGAACGGCGCTCAAAAACTCAACGAGGCTAAAACAAAAGCCTTGTATCAGAGCACTCTTGAAAACAGCACAACTATACAACAGTCCAGTCGCTTCGCTTCGCACATCTGACAGCCTCGATCCTTTGTAGCCGACTGTGCTAAGTCCTTCTCAGGGAGCATCGCTCGTCCTAAAGGCGCTCGTTACACCATTAGAACCGGTCAAGCCGGTCGTACCTCGACTAGTATATAGACAAAACAAGCGGAACGACAAAAGATTTATATATACCGGTGTCTACTCCATTCGACAAAAGCGGAAGCGTCCGTTGTCGCGCTCAACGCGTTAATGCGGCCTCGTGCATTCTGCCGGCGATCGATCCTCCAACGTGTGTATATATATAAGCAGCTAATAATCAAACGAATCGCGCGCTTCATAAACAATCGAACGAGGTGGAAGGGGTGGAAAATGCATATATATACACGTGTGCACTGCAAAAGTATAAATGAGTATATGCGTGTCGTCGGCTGATGCCGCGCCGATGCGTGTGTGATGATATATAGGAGGGGAAGTGATTTTCACGCGCAGTGGGGATGTGTGTGCACCGTGGCGGCACTGTCCGAATTAACGCGGGGAAAAATTTATAATGTTTGTCGGTCTGCCAGAGCGCTCTGATAATCAGGGACGCTTTACGCGCGAGAGTGGTTTGAGCGATGCACTTTGTGCGCGAGCCTTTGAAAAGCGGAACGCGCCGGCTTGTCGGTTTTTCGAGGGGTTTTTATTCGGGCTTCCGGGTCACGGGTTGAATGCGGAGAGTTTGCTTTTTTTCGGGGCAGAGGTGTGAAGGTTGCTTTTCGAGATTTTTTTTTTTTAATTTGGTTGTAAACGACTGTATACTCGAGAGGTTCGAGGACTTTGTTGTTGTTGTGTACTCTCGATTCTTCTGATGTGGCTTGATGTACTTTGCATGATTGTATTTCGTATATCAGCATGTCTTTTTTGATGTAGTTATGTGTTGTTAATCATAAATGATGCACAATATGGGCGATGAAGTTCCGAAGATTCCACTGATTCTCATACACATGATTCGAGTTAAACGCTGAATGGTAAATTTGCATTGTCGGACTTGGAAGAATTGTTTTCACGACTATACGAATTTCAAAGTCACGTCCCATTTTCATACATTCAAATTTTGGTCGTAAAATTGCGATACAGAAGAATTTCATCCTGATATAAAGTTTCTTTGTCAGGCTGAAAATTAAAAATTTGATTCTTGAACCAGCAAACTTGAACAACGCGCGTAAAATGAGAAAAATCCAAAAAGACCATTTTCAAAAACGCAGAAAATCGCGCAAACAAATGTAAAAAATGCCAAAAGATGAAAAATCGCTGTCGAAATTGAGCGAATCTTCAATTCGTCAGCCAAAGTTTCTTACTACACGTCAGAATTCACAAACCCCGCGAAAATCCAAGTCCCAATGTAAATATCGAGAAAAAGTGTAAGAATCAGCTCGGAAGCTTTCCAGCCCAGAAAAAGTCCAAACACACCGATCGTCTTGATCACGCGCGGTTGAGGGTCATCGGGCTACCCAGATGTTCGACGGCGACGTCGCGCTTCTACTGGAATCGGGGAGGGGGGGGGGGTTTGAGGGACACACGTTGCCACGAATCCGTCACACACAGAGAGCGAGATCGAACGCGCAAAATAAAAACGCGAGTGACTCGCCTATATAGACACACGAACGCGCGCGCGCACGTATATATACATATCGAGACGTCGACCGGATGGCGCAAAAAGTGCGAGCGAGAAGGGGAAGCGGGAGACGAAAGAGGGGCTGTCGAAGCTGCAAGTGCGAGAGAGAGAGAAAGCGTCGATCTGTGTACAGTATCGAAAGAGAGGAGAGGAGGGACGGGTATAGTCAGACAGAAGCAAAGTCACCGATATGTGGGATATATTCGGGGGAGGGGCGGCGAGAGCGAGAGCGCGAAAAAAGGAAGACCTGCAGAGGAGGATGCAATCGAAAGTATCCGGCTGATACTCTCTACTGTTTGTGCGGCGCGCACTACTGCGCTTCTTTTTATTTTTCGATGCGCACTTGTGCACCTCGCGTCAAGACTTCTGCCGAGATGACTCTTTGCTTTTTTCACTTGTTTATGTGCATATTTTACGCGATTAACGAGGTTTTATGCTGACCATCGCGAATGAGAGCATCCAATTGTTTTTATCGCCGTTTTCGGGGCGTCGATGGATTTTAAATATTGATAATGCGAGAGCCGTGTTGTGTAAATGTGATGGAAGCATTGTTGTCGTAACGGTTGCGTACGCAATTTTGGTTTGTGTTATCGAAGCGGAATCGGTTCATTTTTTTCAAAATTTATCGTCTCTGCATTCGTAATGCGGGGGCGAATAGATTCGAGGATTTTGATAATTGAAGAGCGAACAGACGAAGAGCGCTTTGGAATTCAATAACTAAGTTAACGTGGAACCGATGTGCTCAGAATAGACAGTAAGATGTTAAAAAAGGATGCGAAATAAATCCGATATCGCTCTTTTCATGTTAATCCGTTAACATTTTTTTCTTCTAAAATTGAAGCTACTCTCGGTCAAGAATAGCCGCTTTTCACAAATTTATCTCAAATCGATGCTGCATTCGTCGGATCGTGTCTAAAATTGTATTTCTTTCTAAATCTGCTATTATCATCTGTACAATACTTTATTAATAATAATTCCTAAAAATTATTCGATATCCTTCAACTTTGCGGATCTCTTTTGACGCAACAAACGCCGAGCAATTCAAACTTGGCCACAAGTTTTCCATTATTATGGCCGTTCATTTAGCCGTCGTTCTCGTGAAAAGAAAGCAAAAAAAAACCCGCCGAAGAAGTAATCCGCAGCCCTGTGTAAAAGGGCACATCGGCCGAATATTTTTCAAGTCCATCGAGTCAGAAGGAGCGTCTAAAAATCAGAGACCAAAGATCGAACGAAAGAAAAAGGGTTGCTCTCGAACTACGAGGGAGAGAGAAGAAGAAGAAGGAGTAGGCGGACGGGGGGTCGAGTGGGTTAACTAGAAAACCCGATTGTCCGTGCTTTTTATCTCAAGACATGGAAGCAAGAAAGAGATCGAGGGGTGGCTTTGGTCGAAGGGGTAGGGGGGTACAGGCACTGGTCAGACAAGTCGAGAGCAGCAGGACGACGGAAGGGTTTCGCTGAGAGTACGCGAGAGCGGGGGAGAAGCTCAGAGCAGTAGAAGGAGGAGAAGAAGAGTTCTGGTCCACGACTCCTCTTATCGTCCGGCGGTGGTAGGGAAAGACTCTCTTTCTCTCTCACTCTCTTGGCCTCGTCGTGGACTATGCGCTTCGCTCTTTCTCTGCTGCAGCAGCAGCAGCAGCAGCGAGAAAAGAGGGGCACGCGCTGCTGCTGCTGCTCGGTGGGGGGTCGAATCTTCCCCTGGTGGCGCGTTCGCGGGGGTGGCTGCACCGGCGGTGGTGGTGGAAGTCTGCCGCCTCGCGGCTGGAGGGGATAAGACTGGCCTCGCGGCGGGCGGGCGTGGAGGTGGCATAAGGGTTGATAGCTGCCGTCCACCCCCTCTCGTCGCGAGAGGAGAAGCCGCTGGTGGGGAGGGAGTACGTAGAGGTGTGTACGTGTACGTGTACGCGTGTGTGTGTGTGTGTGCGCGCGTATACGTGTACGGCTGTACCGTGCTGCTGGAGCGCCGCGCGGCCGCGCAGGGTTAGGCTGGTATCTTGCGGGCTCGCCGTCAGTAGCAAAGCGGCGGCCTTATCATACGGAGCGCTCGTGTAGCACGCACGGGGTGCTGCCGGGGCTTGACCAGCCTCTCTCACACACACGACTACAAGCTACACTCACCCACACTACTCTACCCACAGACTCTCTGTTCGGCCGGCCGCCGAGGAAACGCACTTAAGACGCGCACAGCCTCCACCACCGCCACCTTCTGCTCGACGAAACAGTAACGAGAGAGAGAGAGAGAGAGAGTGTGAGAGAGCATATACTATATAGGACGGGTACACGCCTCCTCAACCCCCCGTCTCCCTCCACCCCCCGCCACGCACGTACACACATACGTATATATATACATATACACGTAAGTGCAAGGAGAAGGTGGCCCCCTCGCGCGGACACACACACGTGCACACAGCAGTAGTAGCAGTGAGAGGAGAAAGAGAGAGAGAGAGAGATAAGAGGCAGTAGTGCGGCAGCGCCGGCGACGACGACGACGGCGAAGGCGACGCGCAGCCACCACACGTGAACATCTCAAACGCGCGCCGACCGTCGAGACAGAAGCAAGCTTGACCATCAGCAGCCGCGCGCGAGAAATCTTAGACGATCAGTGCTCGTTACACGTATACACAGTGCGTGCAGCATCGGCTTGTTCAGTGCTTCGATGGACGAGCTAAGCAGCTCGGATCTTCTCCTCGTAAAAACATGCAACCAACGAGCCGGACTTTCTTCAGCTTCTTCAACATCCGCGAGTTAACTTGAGTGGACGAGGCTAATGTGATCGTGATGCCGCTTCGTTACCATCACGAATTATCGAGACGCGGGACTTTAACTTTTCGCCGGCAACTTTGAATACAATCATCAAGCAACACAAATGACTTAGTGAATTTTTCGCCAACTTTTCCCCTCACACATATGTGCAATAGTGCAGATCGACACAACACGGCTTTGATTTTTTCATGTGCTCTCAAACAACCGGACTTCAACTATCCATAGTACAGTGCAAAACGCGATGATGTGATTTATACATTATACATATATATATTCGCTTCAGTTCTTCGGAAGGACAGTGTGATCTTTTTGGTTTCTTCGATTGCACTTACTGCCAAGTGTGTGCCGCGACTATCATCCCGTCTATACTGCAGTGTGCACGTGTTCACCTCGATTGTTCGTGCTTTTCGTTTTTTTTTTCTGCTCCACTCGCCGGGGCACAGGCCAACTGCGAAGGTAACGATTGCTGCTACATGGACACCGATGAACCCGTATACACGCTCATAGATGTGCATCTTTTATGTTATTTTTGTTATGCGTTATTATTTGTGTAAAAAGCTCGCTTTTTGTTCCTTATTATGACATATGCTTATAGCGCAACGCAGTGGTACGATGACGAGATTGGTCAGACACCAAGTTAGTCCTTCGCGTATACAGTGTAACTCTTGTCTCATATTCTCCGATGGCTTGTAAATTGCTTTTTTGGTTCATCCGTGCAAACGAGATCAAGGTTACAAAAAAACGATGTCAAGTTCAGTGATCGGATAATGAGACAAGTGCTTGCGCGGTAACAATGACACGCATACATAATGCCATTCGAACATATTACAATGCATGCGTTTTTATTACATGTGTACAATCAGTATATACGCGAAGGATTAATTTTGAAGCATGATCGAAAACTTTAAACAGCTTTGTTCGTTTTGTGTATAATTTTAACATTAAGCTTATATATATATATATTTTGTATATTATATACCATTATTATCAATGTATGTGCAGCTTATTATAATTTAAACGCTATAATATAACGATCTTTTAATTGTATGTAAACGCGCTCGCATGAGCAAGCATCCAATAGATGTAATAAAGTGCAATAAAATAAAGTATCTGTAACGTGGAGGCGCGCTCATCATCGCGTCTCCGCGTTTTATCGACGTACAATTAGTGCCATAGATTTGTCTGCAGTGTAGCTTTGCGAGCCTGATTTGCGAAAATATACGCAGCAGCAGCGCTGACGGCCGGCAAAGCGAGAGAGAGAGAGAGAGAGAGACAGACAGAACGAGCCGTCGCGCATTATTTACCGACAATTTATCGAAATTTAATACGATCGCCTATATTACGCGGTGACAACGCTACTGCTGCGCGTTCGCATAATGAATGCTCTCGCGCCTATATATGTGTGTGTTATTTTGTTCTGAAATACATATCCTTCTGTTCTGTGTTGTATTTATTTTCGTTTTCCCTATAATGTGCCTCCATTCAAGATCGTTTTACAGTATGTGCGGCGGCGTTTAATATCGAGTGCAAAAGTCGTATATCGCGTTAGAGCTGCGGAAATGCGCGATCTTGTGTGCCGGTGACAACAGGGTGTTGGATATCAATCGAATTTTCGATTCGATTTGTTCTTCGGTGTAAAATTTAATTTAAACTCTTATATGCTAAATGTCCAAATCTGATATATCATACTAAATGTGAACGTACCTGCAACATAAAAAAAATAAACAAATTAATAAGTTATAAATAAAAAATAACGTAAGGTTTCATCGCGCGGGGCCTTTGACCCGTAATCAGTGTGCCGGCCACAATGTATAATATACGGAACAAGCAGCAGCATTGAGTGTCGGTGCGATTGCGTCGCGGTCACTTATCAGCCATCTGGTCGATAGGCATAGTTGCACCAAAGTGTCACACATACACACACCTCTTTTAACTCTCTAACATTATAATATCATCGTGGACACCCTATCGCTTTTCCCTCGCGCCTTCAAATATTTGTCTTCCGATGCGTGAGAGCTTCATTGACGTCGGAGTACGTATATACACACAGTCCCTTGATTTTCACTCGTCCCCCTCCTCTGTTTATATGCATTCGAAGCTCTTTATATACCTACACGTATGATGCGTATAGACAGAGACACTGCGATAAGGCAGATATTTAAACATTTCCGCGAGAGACGTCGCCTGTCAAATTTCCATAGGCGAATGTCGTCGTAGGAGAGAGAGAGAGAGAGAGGAGATGCATCTGCGTTGTCTCCGAGTTACCGATGCGTACACTGCACTTGTCGTCGCTTCTCTATAGGTATACGTCTCGCTGCAGTCGTCGAGGTTATATTACACGCGAGTGATGAATTTTCGAAGATAACCGTGCGCGCTATTGAGTCGTGTGTTTCGGGAAAGTTTGAAACGCGGTATAACTCTCGAGAGGGGGAAAAAAAATTGTTCGTTTCCCTATACACAACGAGAGTAAATTGAAATTTCATTATGTATAAGAACGAAGAAGCGAAAGCGTCGCAGAGAATTGGACGAGGGAAACAAATCAGAACAAGAGCGACATCCGCATCGTGAGTTTATAACTCGGAAGGCGGATACGCGAAAGTGCGGGCTTAGAGGGCCTTGAGTGGTTGATCGGTGGTGGAATTAAACTCGGCGGCGTCTCCATTACGGAATGATCTTAACTCTCTCTCGCTCGCTCTATAGTATACTCTCCTCGCCCCCTTCCGGCATTCGTGTCTCGCGACAACGACGTCTGATGCTATAGGTATATACACACACACATACAATCGTTCTCTCTTTTCTCGTCGTCGTTCTCTCCGCCCGTTCTGTCTTCGGTTCTTAATGAATTTTCCTAAAGCAATTAGCCGAGGATATGACGGCACAGGAATTAGAAAACTCGATAGCTCCCGAGGGAGATTAAGCGGCATAAGGTGTCGTCGTCGCGACGTTACGTCGCCTGACTGATATTCTTGATTTAAGTGCTTCGGATCCCGCTGCGGCTTACCGAACTTCGTGCGCCAACTCCGACGACCTTAGCTCGCAAGACACCTCGAGATATTTTGATACATACATATATATCTATATATACAGTGGGAAAGTTCGAGAGAGAGAGAGAGAGAGAGAGAGAGAGAGAAACGGATACGCGAAAAAACATGGCGGTGCTGGGCTACTTCTTTAAAGTTTCCTGACTCGCTCTCGACGTGCGGTATATAACGAGAGAGTTGTGTGCGGTGTATTAAAATAGCAACTTATGGCTTTCGTATAATACGTGGACGGATAAATGCAAGTTTACGCAAGTTCGTGGGAGAGAGAGAGAGAGAAGAAAAAGTTATCGGATAAAACGTCCTACACTTTTTCCAAGTGAGCGTTTTGTTCGTTATAATCCTTTACCTTCGTGTATTGTACACTGTGTGTGTGTCAGAGTTGAACACTACTTTGTAATAAACTTGTACGTAACTCGCCGGAAAAGTTAAAATGTGCGTCATAAAAGAGAAGCACTGAAACGTGAATAACTTTTTCTCGTGTATCGAGTTATATTATATACGAACAAAAAAAATTGTATTTTCGGTAAGCTCATTAAATTATATAACCTCAAATTTACGTACAACGCATTTTTTCCACTAGTTTTCTTAGTAATTCTCCCACAATGCATTGCGTAGACTAGGTTAGGACACCTTAGTCGCGTAGGGCATATACTATATATGCACAGAAAAATCTCTCACCTCGCCAGTGTTGCAGTCGTTGTAGGCTTGTAGATACAGCAAAGCAGTTAGAAGGAAAGAAGACGGCAGCTCACTCGGGACGGGAATAATCCATCGGCGATAATCGTTTTGGCTCTCGAAACGAAACGACGTAATCTCGCGATCCGTATAGGCCTACTGCATAGGTATACTCCGCTGCGGTCGCGGGCATGCATCCAACTGAGTTTGGGAAGCTGCTCCGTGAGTCCGTGACGCGGCGCCTCCAGTCGTCGTCTTCGTCCTCTCGTGTATACCTAACGAGTCGAGGAGGGTAATTAAGAGGGTTACGTCCTGGTAAGTGCCAGACAATATCATCTCGCGCTTGGCTTGCCTGCGAATGGCCGTCTCGTTCGGCCGACGCCGGATTTGCTAAGTTTCCCTGTGACTGTGTTGGCGATTGTGTGACTGAGAGAGAATTCTTAACGAGTACCTACAGCACTGATCACGCACTGGTGTAGTGTTGTGTAACTTTGTTTTGTGGTATACTGATGATGGCGTTGCTGTTTCGGTATCAACGGACGTGTGTGGCGTCGTGCGCGGAATCGAAGGATTTTTGAGGTTAGTTTTCTCGGTACTTCTCCCGGTGTTTTTCTATTCGCGTTCTGAGGTGTGTACTATACTTGTGCAAGAGGTTATGTCGCAAAGCAACGTTTTACGATGCAAAGAAGTGAGTATGAATTTCGTTGAGTGTAAAAGCGAGGATTTCAAATACAAACATACCGGAAACCCTCGGCGGATATTTGCATACTCGGGGACGAGAGTTTCGAGGCTTTTTCGTTCTTCACCCCAATCGCGGAGTTACTTATACTTATAGCCGAGATGTGCGTAGGGAAGTTGAGACGCCAATCTTCGTGCTACTATGGAAATGTAAGTCGAGAAGTGCCGCGAGAAACAATTGAGAACAAGTGACACTTTCGTGTATATAGAGAAGCGTGAAAGATTTAGGAAAGTGCCCCGAATGTTACGAATATAAAATCTTACAAAATTCGGTCTAACGTAATTTTTCGTCATAAACAATCTCCGTATGTAAATCAGTGCAAACGTTAAATCAAGTGCCCTTCAAATAGCAAGTGCACGTGAAAATGGCCATTGTACTCCGGACTAATAATTGAAGCAAACTCGTTAATTAAGCTAATTCGCATACCGCGAACTCAGCTCGTTTAGTTAACAAGCAAGAAAATAAAAAAATAATCCGGCTTTTCTTGAAACCATTCTCTACTCTCACAACAAAATCATTACTCTCGGCAGCACAATTAGACTCGCTCTCGTGATTAATAACATCGTTATAATTGGTATATATATACACACACATGCAAACTGCCGCTGCGTATAGGGAGTACGTATATACACCGTGACGCTGCCATACTCCCAACGACATATACATTATATACATTATCATCAGAACACGTGCGTCGAAAGTTCAAAAAGGTCAAAACGTCGCTCCAGGTTGTATATACGTATATAGTGGGGGCTGGGTGGCGGCCGCGAATTTGATTAACGCAATCAAATGAAAATATTCGCGCGCCGACGCATTGACACCGCGAGAGAGAAAATACACGTTGGGGGGGGCCGTGCGCGTCGATTTGTCGATGTCGCGCCAACTCATTATGCAAAAGTTCGTTGCGCTCGCTGCAGTTTCAATATTCGCCCCGAAACGCGCTCGTTTTCAAAACGCGCGCTCGGCATTGACCCAGAAATCGCAAGCGCGAAAGAGAGAGAGAGACAGAGAGAAAGAGCTTGTTTTCAATGAAATGTCCCGGCTCGCGATCAGCAGATGCATACCTATATATGTACAACACGCGCTGCTTCTTTTTCAATGATCACCGCTTGTACCGCGTGCTACTGCTGCTTTTTACCCTGCCGTTAGAGAGTATAGCTCTGTATCTATATATATATATATAGCTCTGGGATATTGCAAGTGCTCGATCGTTTTTTTTTTCACTGAGCTTTTTGGAAGGCTCGAGTGCCGAGGTGTGCGGAGTCGCTGGATTTTTCGGGGGCGCCATTTCAAAGGGTCAAACTCTTCATTATACGATTCGCGTTGCACGAGTATATTATGAATGATTCATTTATAGCTGCGTGAAGTCTAGTGACCGATATATCAGCGCAATGCAATGCGACAATTCAAAAATTACCGTCGACAAGTCCGATTTTCACAATAGCAAATCAAGTTAACGCAAAGCATTTCGCTGAAAATGTGAAAAAAGCCACACACGAATTTTCCATCAGTTATTACAGCAATCAGCAATTTTCCTCATTTCTCTCGTTCCGATTGAGTGATAAGCTGCGGGAAGAAAAAAAAACGAGAGCCGAGCGCGAAATTCTCAATTCCATTATCTCGAACAGCCAGCACAATCCGTTTAATATGTAACAGTGCCTATTATGCACAAAGTGGCGTTCATTTCTAAAAAAAAAGAAGAGAGACTCGCGAGAGAGATTCGCGTGTGCGCAGACAATGCATGAAAAAGCATTATCGACGCGTCGGGGCGGCGCAGCGATGCTATATATATGCGTATATATGTATGGAGCTATGTACGTGCACTGGGTACTCGAAATACACGTAATAAGGGGGGAGGTATGCGTGAAAGAGATGAGCAAGAGAGAGGAAGCGGAATAGAGGAATAAGAGGTGCTCAGAAATGTATTGCGCTCGAAAAATTTTGACAGTTCTAAATTAGTTTCGTGTGTGGCATTTATCTATTGCGTGCCCTTTTATTCCGTTCTTGTCAGAGAGGTTTTCTTATAGACGAAGTCGGTAAAGTCATTCGCTGCACTGTATTATTCAGTAGTGAATATCGTGTGTTTAACGAATGAATGCGAGTTTCGTTCGCTCACGATAAGCATAGAACGCTAAGATCGTCGCGCTTGAAAAATATCAAACACGATGATTAAAATTAATAATTCATAAGTACGACATCGATTTTAAAGCTTCCCCGGTATAGACCCACGTATTCTAGATGGCGTAACCGTCGCTCGTACGAGCCAGAAAGACCTCGAGCTGATAACAGCTCGTTAATTTCCCTTATACTTTCCGACGCGACTCTCGTATACCGAATATACTAAATTTTTGTTAAACAACGCAAGATTTCGCAAAAAATAAGAAAAATTTAATCAAGCACAAAATAGTCGCGTCTGCAGCTCCAACACGCAAAAAAAAAGAAACCGCGCAAAGACAGACTGCAAAAGCTTCAAGGCAACTCACACATACACACGCGCGCCGAGCTTTAAAGCTCGCGTATAAAGGCGGGTAGGGGAATAGTCATTCGTTCGACGCGACAGGCTTGCAAGGGGCGAGAGAGACAGAGAGAGAGAGAGAGAGAGAGACCGGGGGCCGCCGCCGAGATGCATACTAATTACCAGTGGCATTGTTCCGCTCGCCCTGTAAAGACGCGCTAATTACATCGCGAAGAAATTTCGCGCGCGCGCAAGCTGACAAGAGGAAGGAGCGGGAGGGGGGAGGAGGAGGACAACGAAGCGTGACTTAGTCTTTAAATCATACTCCCCCTCTTTTTCTCGCTTCGGGGCTGCAGCATCAGCAGCGTCGTCGACTGCTTATCTCGTTTTCGCTGCTTCGTCGCGTCTTCTGCATGCTTTTTCACACTTTTAAGAATGGTTATTTCTTTTTATTCATTTTTTGGATCTGCATGTTGTACCTAATCTATACCTTTATTATTCGTAGAACCTCTATTATCATTTCGTCGATAAAGAATAACATGTTTACTATTCAACACACGCATAACGTGACTCAAAAACAAATTGAAAAAAAAATCATATAAGAAGCTCACTCAGCCTGAAGTATAGTTAATTTAAATGTCGCTCTCGCGCGCGCATAATAAAAAGTCAAAAACCCCGGTAATTGGGACCCTCACGTTATATGTATACGCGTTATATCGTCGTGCGGGGAGTATGCGACGTCTCGCAAGGCCACCCCCTCGCGTTCTCTCTCGCATAGAATTCTAAGAAAAAAAGCCCCGCGCGCTCGACAATTAACCCACCTCACACGCATGCTTACAACTCGGCTGAATAATCTTCCCGTTATAAATACATACGTGTGTGCTGCGGCTTGATTAACGTGCCTCGCACACACACATACTACACTCGCATGAAAAAAATACGAAGGCGGAGGATACGTTATAAAAGAGAGAGAGAGAGAAAAGCAGAAGAAGGAAAAACAAATAAAGTTACGCGTCGTCGTCGCGCGCGTGCCACTCGGGGACGTTATAGCAGCGATGACTGTTCCCGAGCGCGCACACGATGACGATGACGATAATTGTGCGGAGAATCGCTCCCGCTTCTCTCTCTCTCTCTGTGTGTATTTTTTTGTCTCCGTACAGAGGGTCGTCCTCTTTTTTTTTTGCTCGAGCAGACACACATACGCGTATATAGATTCAACGTGCGCGCGCTCTTCTTCGGAAAAGAGAGAAGATTGCCTACTTAACGCGAGAACAACGAGCTTGCGGCTCCCTATGTATCTCGACGTAATTATCGTCGTCATTTTTGTGTTCCCGCGACTTGTGCAGAGTCGTCTCTTCCTTCCTTGGGTTTTTCCCTCGTGCGTTATACGTGTATGCTTTTTTTTTGCTGCTGCTGTTAGTATGTAGTCCCCCGACGACGATTTTCCACTTTAGCGAGCGCCGGAGTCCTGAAAAAACTAATGACCGTCCCGGTCTTTTCTTTTTGCTTGCAGATTGACGAATGACGCCGTGAGGAGGAGAGCCGGCTGCGCTGCGGATACCGGTGCACACACGAGTGAGGTGAGTACGTAGGAAGATTGTATATAACGTATATGTAATGAGATTAACTCCTTATGGCAATTAGCGTATATATACCTATATATCACCGACGTTTATGTCATGTGCTCAGCAAAACGCTTGTACAGGGTGCGGCTAATGAATTCGCTGCAGTCGAGAGGGATTAGGCTTTTTTAACTTTTTCGGAGCAATCTAATTACAGGTGCAGATAATCGCTTTTTCGGCACACAAGCAAGCTCGTTTCCTAGTCGCAGTAAACTTTTGCTTAATCCGTTCGTTCGCTCGCGGTGCATCGGATTTGTGCGGGCGCAGCAGTAGATGTGTAATTCGGATCAAATTTATATTTTTTTTCGCAAAAATCAAGCAGCTCTTTCCCAATCTCGGCTACTCTGTAGTCGGAGAAAAATCATCGAGAGCTAAAGTTTTTCATCGCAACGTAGGCAGTGTATATAAGTTATAGCGGTCTCAGAAAACAAAAGCGAATCAACCGCGAAAATTCTTGACTCTCGCAATTTCAGCGTCGAAACAATGCGTCCGTCTCCCTTTCCTGCGCGCAATGAAAAGTCCGTCGTATATATACATCATCTTCCCCTCGTTCATTGCACTCCCGCCCTTGTGCGCTTCGAGGACCAGGAAGAGAGAGAGAGAGCGAGCGCATACATATATGCGCGTCTTTATGAACGCAACTGAAGTAGACAAGTGCATTAAAACCTCGGGAGCGTTAGTTCAAACTTGAAGAGGTGGGCGAGCGAGAGGAAAAGAAGCACAAGGAGGGAGAGATGCGCCAAGAATAAGCGCCAGAGCCGCGCCCACAAAGGAATGCAAAGTAAGAACCTCCCTGCAGAGGAGGTAGGTTTTCCGACGCCGCGACAGAGCTTGCGCTGTATACGAGGTATTATCATACAAGACGCGGTTGTGTATGCACTCTTTTTTTTTTGTTGCGCGAGCGGACCCTTCAGAACGCGCGCATCGAGCCGAGCTTAATTGTTTTCGCGGCTCAAGGACGGTGTCGTTTAGCGCCAAGGATTTTTTGACGCTTTGAGATTCGATTTGGGGGGGCTTTTTTCGATAACAATCAAACGCGAAACTGTTATATGGGGCGACTAATGCGTAAACTTTTGGGATAGATCAACGACATCTGTTTAAGATTGCCGTATTCGAACGTGATGCTCGTGTGTGCGGTATCCTTTAAAGTCTCGTTAGTGCAAGTTTCGCTTCTCCGACTCGACGTTTCTACGTATTGCCGCGAAACCATCGATCGCTATACAAAGCTATAGTAAAATTGTCCAAGGAAAACTTAAATAAATCAATCAATTGAAAAAAGTGCAATAATTTCAGCGCAAGGCCATCGCGAGCGACGAAGCAGTAGGGCAATAAAAAAAAATTAGAATAAAGTGCGCTCATTGCGGCTGTTTGAAAAACCGGTGCGAACAAGCCTTTTTTCCTTGACGTAAGTCGCAACGCGCACGGCAACCCGATCCACCTTTTACGTAACGCCGTTATTCCACTGGACCTGCACGACGACGCGACGAGTAGAAAAAAGCATCAGCGACGAAGAATGAGGTCGAAACAGACAGACACACACGCGCGCGCTCACAGCATGTGTACAGCAGCACACGAGTCTCTCTTGATCAAGCCCCTACTGCAACCTTGGCGTCATCCTGCCGGGGATCGCGTCGTTAATTAATCTCCCGCGTTCGATGCCGAACAAATAGCCTACTACTGCACTCTCAAAGCCTGCGACAGACAAGATCGGTCAAACAAAGCTCTCTCCGGTCAGTGTATAGAGAAAAACGAGAGGAAAAGCATCGCGGAGACAAAGAGAGGAGCTGTATAACTGAGCGGTGAAAGGAAACGAGTACATAAGAAGAGGCGCGTCCGCGAGGAGGAGGTGGAGGAGGCGACTCGCGTTTTATAAATGGCGGCGGCGATGGCCGACTATACACAATAGAGAGAGAGAGAGTAGAGAACGGATCGCCATCAGTAGCAGTCCTTCCGGAAAGGATCGAGCAAATCATTCCCTCCTCTCTCTTCTCGTCATTCTCTCGCGGTATATATAGCCAGTATACTTATACGAGGCCGTACTAGAGAGAGAGTCAGTTGAATGAGGCCGGATCTTCGCTCGCCTGAGTACCTGAGCGCGTACAGTCATTGGACGTTTCTCGATTGCCTCGTCTCTCGACCAATCGACGACCTCGAAAATAAAGGAGTGCTCGAGGCGAGGAGGATGACGCTGTCTCTCCTCTATATGTATGTATATGTGCCTATCTGTCGTCGTCGGGGCTCTCGAAAGCGTTACGCACGCGATGATTATTGATCAAATCTGCATCGGGACGTTTTACACGTGCGTACATATAATACCAGATGACACGCGTACGTCCAACGAGTTGTTATTATGCGCGCCGTATAAGATCTTGAAGAGAAGCTTCATTGATGTGTCTGAATACTCTCGGCATGTATCTACTTGTCGTCATTTTTTTACGTTCCTACTGATACGCATAGTATAGCTCTGTAAATTTGTCTGCATATCTGAAAAAGTACAGGCAAATGGCTTTTATCATCAGCAATTCCTTATTTCTAATTTTCGGCACACACAGACTCACAATATGCGCTTTGCGAAGATGAATAAAGTGAAAAATATTATATATATTCTATATACTGATGCACTTGTATCGATGTGTCATTTTACGCGAACGTAATTGCTCGCTAAAGTCACGAAGATCCGCGGCGCAACAACAATAAGAGACACGCGAACGGAATAAATACATACCGATCGTCCGCGAAAGACGGATAATTTCACAGGAATGGCAGAAGCAGGATAAGATCATGTAACTCGCTGCCATTATGTCCATTCGCAAAACAGTATATAGTCGCAGAAGTAGTCGTCGCTACTGTTGCAAAAACACGTAATTGAGCGATAAAGACTGGTCGCGCAGAGAGAGAGAGAGAGATCACGAACACCGAGTGCACGTACGTAACGCGTGCTCGGAAAAGGCGAACGACGATGTTTCGTGTCGGAACAAGACAGACTAATATTGCGCATCGGAATTTTATTTCTCGTCGAAAGCCTCGCGTGATAAAAACGTTAAATATAATATATATAGTTCAAACACACAAAGCATGTAACCGTCATCTTCGCATATGGCTCCTAAGCATCCGAGCGAAGAGACTGGGCGGTACGAGTCGGTTCTTGCGATTGCGCGGGGCTATCTCGCGACTTCCGGTTCCTGGAAGGAATACGCGCGTGTGCTCTCGAAGATAAAGCCGTTATCGGAGCCGGAGAGACCTTCGCGACCAATCATCAAAAGACGGAAAAGACAACGAAGAAAGAGGAGATTGCGAGTGGCATCATCAACGCGCACAGAAAGTTTCGTGTTTCGCTTTTATCTCAGGCTACTGCGTTGTATATTCATCTCCCTTTGTGTTTTTAAGGAGATCGCTGGCGGAAGAAAAGCGCGATAAGGACAATTAATTTTAATTTTCGACTTCTCTATACGCAGCCGATAGGAAGCTTATTAAAATATCGTATTATTATCACAAGTTATTTCAAGTAGTGATATATTCTCATTCGCTCGCGAGATGGCGCTTCAGTATATTCCCGATGTTAGTTTCTCTATTTCATATATATATATGTAAAACATTATTGATTGCTCGGCAGCTCTTTCTCGAGAGCAGAGCATGTCCGATTATAGACGGCCAGTAGGAAAACTCTCTGTGCATGCATACTCTTTATCTTCCACTCTCTCTCGTTTCCCTGCAACGAAGCTTTTTTTCTCCTCCCGCATCTTCCTTCCTTTTTTCCTCGCTGCTTCATTCGCACGGCGGCTACTCTTGAAGAGGGGGTGGGCGCGCCGGCCCGAGATGCATTGTATGCCGCTGAGAGAGAGAGAGAAGCTCGTCGGCTCTGGTCAAAGTTTTCATCGCTTCCTGGCTTCCTTTTTCGATCTATATAGCCGTGTGTCTATCTATATATATACGTGTGTTATATTCCCTCCTTTCTCCTCGCGAACGCTCCTTTTTCTCCCCTGCAGTGTAGAGAGCTCATTCCACGCCGATAATTATTGCAATCCAACTTTACGTCCGTCTGCAGTCTTTCTCTTTTGCGATTATTATCTGGTACACTGTCGATGCGTATATGCGTGAATGCTTCGCTATCTCTCGCTATTCTTTATATACACGCGCTATAACAATACAAAGAGGGGTATCTTGTGTAACGATGGAATCTTGGATGGAAATTCATATTCTATTTGAATCCTTTCTTTCCGCTATATATATAGAAAAAGAGCCGCTACTCTTTGTAATAGACATCACTACAAAGTTCGAGATTGCAGTCCGTCAGAAACAAGACGAGAGATGTGTACGTACAACTCCTTGTTTCCCGGCGAAAAGTGCAGTAGTTCGCTCTTGTTGCGCGATACGAGTTCCAAGTATCCGGCGCGTGTATACGAACACGATGTAAGCTCGCCGCGCGATATTATGCGCCGTTCGCGGTGGGATTTGAAAAATTTTCAAGAGCCCGAGCTCCTTATGCGAAAGTACATCGCCCTACGGCGCTTCCTATATACACTCGCTTATTCTGGACTGAAGATGATATACATACACATGTCGAGTACTCGAAGGTGATGGGAATAATCGCGAACTCGAAGAAGTGATCACACACCCCGAACTGATCGACGTTTCCGAATCGTCGCAAAAGTTGATAATGTTATTATCGGGCTATAATTCAATTCCATCGCAGAAATATACGAAAAATTCAAAAAAACAACGCTCCTGTGATGGACGGTTTCCGGCTTTCCGAACGAGTCCATCAGAGCCGCTATATAATACACGTATATCGACGTCCAGACAGAAATTACGTAGAGGCTCCCGTGTGGCAAATCGATTATCGAGTTTGCTCGCGCAAGGCGTCGGTCGCGCATGACTTACTCGCGCTATATATACATACACACACACAGTTACGATGCCGAAATAGTTGCCGAGAGGGGTCTGGGATGTGTGCCGGAAGGAGTAGAACCAAGCATTCTTGGGCTCGTGTCGACAGCCCTTGATAATTTATTTCTTGCCGATTCGAGACGACCTGACCGCATCGGCTATACGAGGAGCTTAATTTTCCAAGCTGTCCTCCTATATACGTTCTTTCTTCTTGACTCTGGCAACTATTCCGGAGTCAATTAAACTTGGAAGCGACGAATCGTTAATCAGAGCTCTCCTCTTCGATTACGCGGATGAATCTGGTATTTTATTACATAATACATTATAAAGAAACACTATATAATACTCGTATTTATATATAGGCATGTCGGCGGCAGCAGGAAGTATACTTATATTATTACGCAGGCTAACGAGTCGTACACGACGAGCGATGGCCGCAAATATCGCGCTACGGAATTTTGCGAGAGTGCAGCGTGCTAAACGAATAAATGTGCAAATTCGACGAGCCCCACGACGTGTACGTGTGCGTTTGGATATACGTGCGTGTGCGAATTTCGCGGCGAAGAGCGCGTGGACTGAAAAAACCGGGGGGATTGAGAGAGAGAGAGAGTAAAAACCATTAGCGAATGGGATTCTATATTGGAAGATAAAATTCGAAATTTCGGCTGTGCTCTTTGTTGTTTTTTGGCGACGCTACTGCTTCTAGCTTTTTTTCAAATAGAGCAAACTGTATAACGCAACTTTGATAAAATTAAAACTTCGATGTATATCTAAACTCGGTTTTTTAATTTTCCGAGAAAAACAATTCTCGGACCCTAGCCAGTCTCGAGTGCATCGGCTAGAAGTATATATAGTGTATATGAGTCCAGGTGCAGCGTATTTTGCGCGTACTACAGGTATACCTATATATAGGCTCATCGCCGCGAGCGGGCAGATGGCCCTCGTCAGTGACCCCCTCGACGTGTATACCCCTTGGAGAGGTGCTGCGCCCCCTCGGCCACTTTTTCGGTGTACCGGCTGCACTCACCTGGAACGACAACATCCTGGAAGATCTAATTTCCCCTACTTATAATATACGTTCTGGCGCGGATGCCTTCGGTTTTTAGGAAAAAAAAGTCGGAATCGAAGAGGCTTAATAGGATGTTGATCGGCTGCTGAGATATAGATTTCCAAAGGTTAGATTTTAGTGTCGTCGCGATGGCGATGAAGATAGTATGGATTAACTGTATACATGTTGAATTAGCATTCGAAACGTAAAAATTTTATCACCTTCGAACGAAAACGAAGGAAACGCTTCATATACATAAAGAGCATTCGTAGACGCGTGGATGCGTATAACCAGGGCAAAGCTAGAGAATGAAAAACAAGGGACGACGTAGGACACCAAGGCGGGACAATTTAACGCCTTAAACGACGTTTTGCGCGCAAGAAAAAAGGACTCAAACTCGCTCTTCCATATCGAGGAGAAGGAAGAAAGTGTTTCTCGCCCGCAACGCGCTTATATTATATACACAAGCAGGAGCAGAAAAGAGACGAAAAAAAAGAGAAAAAAATAATAACAATAATGGAGTCGCGAGCGGAGAAAAGCGCAAGGGAGCACTTTCGCCTCCTCTCTCTCTCTCTGTACGCGAGGGACGACCGACGCGCGAAGTAAGTGGCTAAGTGACAGACACAGCAGCAGCAGCAGCAGCCTCGCTTTCTCTCAAGTCCACAGGTGTCCGCGGACAATGACTCGCTCCCTCTCTCGCGAGCTTTTTAAAAGCCAAGAAGACTGCACTGCTGAAAAATAAAGAGAGCTCGGTCACATATATACGCGTGCAACACATACACAGTCTATATATATACATATGCAACAAGAGAGAGTGAGAATGCGCTCGTCGGGTTCTTCGAGGGGGTGGACGTTACGCTGCTAGAGAAGTCTCTTAATTTTCGAGCCGCGCTCGAGACAAAGGGAGAAAAAAAACGAGCGCTCGAGGAAAGAGGCCCGCGTCGTATATACAACACACACACATACTGGGGAAAGAGATATACACGCGGTGCATCGTGTGTATAGAGATGGTCGAGGCAGTTCTGCTGCTGCAGTGTTTTCTCTTTGCGGTCTTTCTCTCTCTCTCTCTCTGTATGTGTGTTTAAGTATATACACATACATAATCTTTTGCCAACTGCAGCAGAGAGTCGGGACGATCCTTCTTCTTTCTTCGTGCGTGTAGCGCGTAATTCTGATAAGGGTGCGCGTTTGTATGTATATATGTATACCGACGAAACTCGCTTGCAAGAGAGAGAAAGAGAAGGAGATAAAGGAGTTTTGCTTTTTCATTCGGAGGGAATAATGAAAGAAGAGAGACATCTGTCGCGCGCACCGCAACGACCATTAAGCGCTAGAAGCGTCGTTTCATAAGTATAAAGTCGCGAGTCGTTTGATATAAACGTATACCTCTATGTGCTATACTCGCATCTCGCCGAGCGTAAAATCGGCCAAAACGTCTTTGAAATCCAAAACCTTGCATAGGCATATACACACGATTATAACAAACCACACAAGCCATTCACGAGGATACGTAATTTATTGACGCGCGAGAGAGATAGAAAGCGGCAGCGCAACAAAGATCCAATCGAACTCCATTATCCGGAATTATTTCGAGAAGAGGCTGCTGCTCTCTTCCGGTACTTCTTGTTCTCCGGTTTCCTGTGGTATATATACTAGCGATCATCAGATCTCTCGTCGCGGTTATCTTGTCTCTCTCTATCCATTGTCTCGAGTGTCCCAATTCCCCATCTGCCGCCGTTATAAGAGAGAAGAAAAAAAAAGAAACATCACGTACAGCTCGATCACGACCAAACAGACAAACTTCTCTCGGAGAGACGACGACGTCGACGATGCTGATGATGATGGGTATATAGACACACGCGCAGCTGCGGAAGAAACGGCGCGCTCGTTCGATTCTCGAGTTACGCCCCCGCTTGCCGAAGTCGACGATGCATTCTCTCTCTCTTTCTGCGGCTAGATAATAATCGACTCGAGATAATCCGCTTAAGCCTCGCATTTTCGCGTAGTGCGTTGGGTCTCTGAATGAAAGAAAGAAAGAAAGCGAGCTGGCATATTTTGGGTAAACACACATCGAGCCATCCGTCAGCCTTTTCATGTCTCTTTGGAGGACTACTGCTATATACTACTCCTACGCATATACACGCGCTATTATATGCCCCTAAACACGTGTACCGTTACGCGATCCGTTTTCGCCATATACATATACACTCGAGTGAGAGCCGCTCTAGCACACAATGAAGCCACTCGTATGCATATATTCTGCATAATGCAGCAGGGCTACTTCCTCTCGAGCGGAAAGAGCGTTTGCCTTAGAAAAGAGCATAGGATCGATGATCGAGTATAGGAAGTGCGTAGATGCGGGACATCCCCCCTTTTTTTTCTTCTCTCCACGACGTCCCGTGGTGGATTCCTTTTTTTTTTTGCACGGAAGTATTACAGCGGACCTCCTTTAAATATTTATCCACCGCCGCGCGGCGACACAGACACAATGGGCCGCGGGGCAGGAAAAGGCGCGTCAGCCTCCAGGCGCCCCGAGAGTCTCTTTTGGGAGCAGCTATACAGCAGCCTCTTTTTTTTCGGGGGAGCAGTAGCTACTATACTGTTCGCGACTTATTTCCCCGCGTCTTGTGCGACTCTTTGATGAATTCGCCGCTGGATTCTTGACACTTCTTTTCACGCCTGACTTCCTTTTGACTTTCTTTTTCTCTGTCTCTCTGTGTGATTTCTGCGGAGTTGGTAGGCGCCAGTCCCGAGAAAATGACGTTGATCTATTGCGCAAAGACGATGAAAGAGAGAGTGAGAGTGAGAGAGTTGTGCTTAGAGGCTCGGCCGAATGAAGTGTGCAAGTCGCGGGGATGAGACGCGAAGTGAGTTCAAAGGAAGTGCTGAAGAAGAGGACTGAGAATATACTCTTTTCTTATACCGAGCGGAATTATTGAAGATTCCTCGTTAGCGTCTCTGAACTAGATCTCTTTTGCGTAATTATCGAGAAAACGTCTGAATTATTATATACAGTAAACAGAGGCGAGCGTCGTAAAAAAAATTCTATACGCCATCGATAATACCGACACCAACGTCAGCATTTTCTACGTCACGAGCGCGCTGCTAAAAAGAAAACGGTCTATACTGTATACGTATTCCTGTACTATCAGTGACGACACGCTCTCAGGGCAATACAAAAATAAAATCCCCCTGTATATCGTCCGCGCAAAATAAAAAAAAAGCGAGAGCAAAAAAGCCTATCCCTAATTTCGTCATCGTGCAGCTCTTCGGTGCATATACTATACCGTCTCTCTTTCTCGTCAAACGCTGATGCCGTTATCTACATAAGCGCGCGGGCGCGCAAGTATCGATCTGGTATCGACGATGCGCGCATCGATGACCTCGCCATTAAGAGGACGAGAACGGTAGCTTCGACCTTTACGCAATGTACACAGTAGTCTCTGCATCATCATGTGGGCAAGAGGCTTGCGTCAATTTCCATGGTATATGCGCGACAGCCATGAGCGCACGTGACACATTAGCGACTGGGTGTGGTTACATCATCTTTTTTATCCGGTTCATTAGAAATTCCGAGATTTATATAATGTCACTAATTGAATTAGAAAATTCAGGGTTGATCGTCGGTATAGCCGGCTCAAACGGTCTATTCCGCGTAATCTCACGTTATCGAGTCCGACGATAGCAGTCAATTTGCCTAAACAATCAACCGCAGAGCTCCGGCTCGCCACCCCTATTCAGACGTCCCGCCAACGAACGCATATATTGTATATCTATACGTACGTGCATGCGCATGCACAGAGCCACGTGACTATAGGCCTACACAAGTGTATATATATACATACTTATACTGAAATGAGGGAGGGCAGCAAGCTTCCGCGTAATTTCCTCGTCGCTCAGCGTCAATTTTCCTCGATAGCACACGCAGAGTATATACACTAAACTTCTTCTCGTGGCAGTCAAGCGGAACAGAGAGACGGTGGCGGTTTGTAACCCTCTGGGAAAACAAAGCGACGATCTTCAAAAGGGCCGACAACCACGCGACATCTTCTTCGCAAAGATCTTTCTCACTCTCACGGTAGTAGGTATACCTATGTACATAGACACTCTTGCGCGCCTCGAGAGAAGAAGAAGAAGAAGAAGAAGAGGAGCTTGAAGAAGAGCTGCTCTCTCTCGCGCGCTGTCGCGCCGCCTAAGAAAGCACTTTATCTCTTCGCTGATGATGGCGCTAGAAGTGAGGTCCCCTTCAACAGGTTACACAGCAAAGAAAGACGGCGCAAGATGATGAAGAGTGAGAGAGATAGAGAGAAGGCAGAAGACGAAGTTCAACCCTCCAGAAAACTCTTGGGGATCTTTGCTCTTCCGGCCGCTTTCCTTCGCATCTCTCCACCCTCAGCTCTTTCAAGCCCCTTCCGTGCGTTGTTATATATATATCCATCGCGTCCTTGTCTCCCTTTGTTTGTATCGTCTTGCAAGATCTTTTCCCTCGCCCTCAAGATTTTCCGGCCCGACTACCGCCGCCCGAGGAAAAAGGAGAGACCTGTTGCTGCTGCTGCTGCTGCTTTCTTATGATATACACTGTAGTATCTGCGCCTTTGCGTGATATGCCCTAATACTCCTCCCTCTCTCGAGGGGGACGACGCGACGTTTCCTTATCGCCGCGCGTCTTTTCCAGCTATACTACGCCTTTTTGCCGCGATTCTAACTGACTACGTTTCTCGGTATATATTAACGGCACGAATAAGATATCAACTTGTTGCGCGGCGCGGGACTCGAAGACGGATAGCTTAGCGAGAGCTTTTATTATTTAGATACGAGCCTCCTCGGCATCACGCTATACTCTGTCTAGGCTTATATACACATATACACCTATATATGCACGAAACGCGAGCGTCGGGGATTATACGCCGTGCGTTTTTGTTAATTAACTCGCTGTCGGCGCGGGGCGGAGCTCGTTGCGGTCGTGTGTACGCCGATGAAATTAAATTAATTGAGATACGAGCCGAGGGTAATTAAATAGCTCGAATATGTTATTGTACGTGTATATGTATACAATATGGGTGTGCGCGTGCGCGGACAATGTACGCGGGATCGGATATATATGCATATATTTTGTTATAATTATTGTATCGATTTGATGGATGGTCGTCCGGTTTCGATTGATAGTTTTTGCCGCGTAGGTGTATATATCATGGATTCTCGCTGGAAAAATAATGGCAATCTGTTGCGTTGCGTTTAATTTCGCTGCGTATGGTCTGCATAAATATACGAAAAATAAAAATGCTGAATTTACACAACAGCATCAGCGGAAGCATCGTCGGCGTAAATAGGATGATGGCTCATTGAACCGGGAAACGGTAAACTTTCCAAAATCAAACCCTCCATATACATAACAATCGCTTCACCAAGTATATTATATAAATAAAGTATAAAAGCGAGTGCGCTCAATCATCCCTCGTTATTCAATGACGATCGAGTAATTGCCGCTTTGTCCGCGCCATCGACACCGCGATATCGCGTTACGCTTGTCGTCACTCTCTCTCTCTCTCTCTCTCTCTCTCTCTCTCTCTCTCTCTCTCGCAGTGTGTATATGTTGTCGTATTATAGTAGCTCCGGGAAGACACTTGTTGAGCCTGCCGTCGTCGCCGTCTAAGATTGTCTGAGCTAAGAAGCCACTTGTTGCGCTCGGCTTCCTTTGAGCGAGAAATTCCACCCAAGAGGGAAGCAGTATCGTCCCGTCTCGGGATACTTAAGACAGGCGCCTCTGCAAAACCGCCTCGAGTCACGCGCAATTTCCGTTTACTTATACAGCTAACCCAAATGCTTTCCGAGCATTATATCTTTTGACTGAATAAGTCTTTGATTTCTCTCAATACGAACTTTATTTTTTTTCAAGCATTAAAATATTTTAAGACTAATTATCAGCATCTATTTACACGTAAAGTACATAAAATAGACACCCGTGCTATCCTCTAAAAGCAGAAGCTTGTACTGCGCGCTAATCAAGGCAAACACAAAAAAAGGAAACAAGCATACCGTCTGCGATAAAAGTGAATAATGTATTTTTCCATTCACGCTCGTCTTCTTCGACGTCGTGCGATTGTATGACGTGTGTGCGACGCACATGTGCGCGGAGAGTAGGCGAGTTGGCGCAAGATTAGACCAAGGGGGCGTCTCCTGAGAATGAGGGGGGCCACGTGTTCAGCTTACAATTATATACTACGTCTCTCTCTCTCTCTCTCGCGCGCGCGCGTCTCGACGCCCACATCCGATACGAACTTTAATCGATTCGTTTGTCAGTTCCTTTGCTGCGGAGTTTATGAAAGTCCCGCACTTGCTGCTGCTGCTTTTATTTTCTGATGCACCATTCGCTGCTATATAATATTTATAGATGTCTTTCTCTCTCGCGGCTGCGAAACTTGTTATTTTTTTTTTCTTTCTCCAAAGCAGATATAATACACATGCAAGTTTCATAACGAGTATAGTTTGCAAACTCGATTGATTCCGCAATGATTGAAAATGACCGGCATCAAAAAGCTGCATATCTATATACTGCGGGATATAATTCAAGCTCATATACAAAGCCATACGGTTATTATATATTGCACAAGTCTCGCGATTTTGCTTACGTAACCCGCGCGCGAAACAGAAGAAAAGCATTCGAGCGACAAGTGCACATCGAGATAGAGAGAGAGGGAGTACAAAAAACTCACAATATTTCTGCGACTTTATAAAAAAGCTTCAGAGGAGGCGGGCGTGCGTTGATTGATATTGCCTCGGCGTTATCTCCCTGCGCTCGCTGTGTCCGAAGTCCACCGGGAGAGATGACGTCGCGCACAAAGAGTCGCCCAGCATCGATTTAGTCGCTGCCGTTTATTCTGCTGTACAGGACACGATCTCTCTCTTCTCTCTCTTCGGATCGTATTGAATAGGTAAATTTCCAGTCGCTTAACACGACGATTGCGATGTTGAAAGAGAGAAAAAAGTTATAGCGGTGAATGTAACGAAATCACACGAGAGAATAACCTTACGTAACATTATGGTTACAGCTCAACTGCACGTAACTCTTCTACGAGCAAGTACAGTCTTATCGGAAATCTTTTTTCGACTAACAGTAAAATCAGCGCGAAACAAGCGTTTCTTTGAAGTTACATATTATGACTGTCGTCCATAACAACGTCTAAATTGTCGAGTAAAGTAGCTTTTTTTTGTCTCACGCTGCGACACGCGCTCACGATACTTGCGACCCTCGTATTAGACAAAGAGGTGGTCCCTTTCTTCCCGGGAAAAGAAGGAAATAAAGAAAGTATATACGAGGGAGTAGTGGAAAGACAGCTAGTCGTTCGATGATTAGATTCTGGCACGTGGCCCATTGTCGGCGTGACATCGCCCTCAATCGTATACGGCCCGAGGCCTAATCGCCCGTGGACAGTAAGACGAGAGAAGTTGATGAAACTCAATACATATCGCTCCCTCTCGTCGTGTCTCTCTCTCTCCTTTTCGACGTAAGAATCGCGGCTGCTGCTGCTGCCGTCGAATCAAATTTCGCGTCGTCTACTTCTTAATCGACGCTAAACGATACGGAACGAGGCATCAATCGAGTTTCGCGTCTTCGAGGGTACAGTAGAAAATCGAATTTGTCAGCACTGATTTGTCGTCGCGATGGCTTGATGAAGAAATTCTAGCTTAAAGATCTCGCTTAGGGTTTCGACGAGATGGAAGGGTCATAATTAAAATACTAAAAAATTCAACGGGACGCTTGCCTCTGCCGAGAATATATCCGACACGAAGAGCTGGTCTGTATAGTCACAAATTAATTGCCTTTTCATAAAGCGACGTATAATATTTAAACAAGCTACACGAAAAAGTATTTCATCGATTCTCTCGGAAAAGAGAGGAAGATGAAAAAAGTTGCTCGATGAAAAAGACAAAACAGATATAACAGAATTCAATACTTTCCACCGAGTGCATATATATCTCGCCTGCAGAGAGAGAATCGATGCAACTCGTTAGCGCGCACAAGAAGTGTATGGACGCCTCCCCCCCCCTGACAGCAGCTCATCGTTATATATATAAAACGAGCGAGAAATACGAGCCGAAACCATAAGCCAGATGCAAAAAGTCGGAGAAACGAAAATCAATGGCATTGCTCAAAGACTACTGGTGGTCGCCCAGCAAGATTTGATTTTCATTTTCAACCCCATCTCGTCTTTTGAAGCGTAGGTGCAGCAGCAGCAGCAGTAGTCTCAGAAGAGCGATCTCAACGACGAGCCGCTTGCGGCCTTTTATTAGGTTACACGAGCGTTATGAAAAGCAGTCTAGTTTCTCGCTCCTTTGTCTAGCGAGCCATCTGTCACCCTCTCTTATACATGCGCCGCCGACTTTTTCTTTATCTCTCCGATTCGAACTCTCTCTCTCTCTCTCGGTGTCGCCCTTGTACGTCCACCCCCTCCCTCGCGTTATACCACCGCGGAGCTGCAGCGTTTTCTCTTTATTACTTTTTCTTCATTGTTCCGAGGGCGCACACTTATGTGCTGCTTTGGGACGCCCCAAGAAGTCAAACGAACAAAACCCTGTGTGTGTAACAATATTGAGCGGTGAGTTTGGAAAATATTCGGATTGATCGGATGCTCTAAAGTGCTTCTCTCTCTCTCTCCATTATGTACAAGAGAATCGTTGTTGTAATCATGTGCTAGGAGCGTGATACGTATTTTTTTCTCAAAGCTACTGATGTACTATGAATAAAAAGTCCTCAAAACGCTCTTCACGCCCACGTTCGCGATGAGCTTTTCAAAAATAAACGGCATAGAGTCACCCCGACGAGATATCTAATAAACTCGTTTCCCGGTGGCCTTGAACGTATATTATATACAGCGGGCGTCTTCGTGGGAAATACGTCAAATACGTCGCTCGTAAACTCCCCCTTTTATATATACACACACACAAGCAGGAGAGGATAAACCAGATAGATATGCGTGTAAGTAAACCGTATATAGTGCGTCAGTGTAATAACACAGAGACGCGAGGAGAAAGAAGGAGAGATTGCGCGCCAATACGTCGCGATAACATCGCATCGCTGAAGATAAAAGGGAGATAGCGCGACAAGTATATATTATATACAGCACACGCTCTCGTAAGGTGGGAGTATAGGCGAGTGCGTGGGTATTGATTTATTTATTTATTTTTTTCACTTAAAGCGTCGTCGTATCGATATAAAATAATACAGAATGAATTTTCATATCGTCAAACCATCAGTTTATACGCTAATAACGCAGAGTATCGAGCGTCACTCGAATTCCACGTCAATTATACAGCGATCATTTCACAAGACTACTGCCGCGTGTATATCTAATTAACGCTGTTCAAACGAGAAACAGGCGGAGGGAGAAAAAAAATCCCGGTGCTGCGGTCCGCGTACTTTTAATAACAGTCGCGAATGTTGACGTTGTGTATATGTATATACCAGCGTTCGGACTAGGTATAGAGACAAAGAGGAGGCAGTAGCCGGTGCACTAGGACTACACACGCGCGCAGTGTATAAGCGCAATCCAATTTCATTGCGTGTAATGTGCGCCTCCCCCTTCCGTCGATACCGAGCGTGTCCGTGTGTGTGTGTTTACGCAGAATTACCGCGAGTCCAATCGTCGTCGTGATTGTGCGGGATCGCGAGTATATACAGCGTGATGTATGGATGCGGCGAACGGACTCTCGAATCGTTGGTTATATATGTATGTATTTCGCTCGACGATATATACACGTGTACTGTGTACTGCGCTTGCTCGTCTGTGTGTGATTATGAGCTGCAGCTCTGAAAGGAGGGACTTGTGTGTTCTTTGAATTGCTATAATGATTCCATCATATACATATACATTGAAAAATTCACAAGCCGCGTGTATCATCAGGGAAGAAAAAAGAGCAGCTCTATAATGAAAAAAATATTTTAATCTATTCTCACAGTGCACTCGTGCGCGAGTAGGTATAGTCCATCAGCTCGTTCGAGCGCCAAAGAAGCGCTTGCGCGCAGCCATGCAATAAAGAACAAAGTCCGCGGCGAGCCGAAAAAATCGGCCTCTACTCTGCCAAAGAGAGAGAGAGAGAGAGGACACGGTCCGCACGTGCATATCGGTCACTATACTCGCTCTCGCGATTCCATATTCGTCCCGACTCAGCGGCTAATGAAAATCCAGCGAGCGTGGCCATTAAAGGATTACGAATCGTCATTATTTCACGTCGATTATCGGATTGACTAATAAAGTGCACATTTCCCCCGCTGACGGTGTGCTGTGCCACCCTACAAATGAGCTGCCCATCGGACGCGCGCACGGGATTATACGACGACGCGTCTCTCTCTCTCTCTCTGCCTCTATCTTTTCCCGAAATTCGGCCTGTTAATTCGAGCGTCACGCGCTGCCGTGTAATAATCAAGTTTTGCTTTATAATTGGCCGTATAATCGCTCGTGATTACAGGCGAGCGCGTATACGACAGACCGATAATCGAGCTCTCTCTCTCTATGTATTTTTGCATGTCGCTACACGCTGCAGTTTTTCCATTTTCGATGCAGCCAGTAGTATATACGGCTGTTTTAATACCGCTGATCGCTGACAGCCGCGAGTGACCGCTCGAATTTTTCACGTGTATACGCATGTGTCTGTATTATACGATGTATCGCTGTAATTAATTGTGATTTAAAAGCGCGAAAACTGCGTGACACTTGCGGACGTATGTGTATACTAAATACACACCGATGCTGTTTTCATCTCGCCCGGTGACGATTTTAAACGCTCGATAATGTAATTGACTAATGAGAGTCGTGTACACGACTAATTTAAAACGAAACAAACCAAAGCTTTACGCCCACTCTCTTATTTCAACTTGTATCAAAGTGCAGCGCGCAGAAAGGGAAGTAGCCGAGTTCCTCCTGCAGCGCACAATGGAGCCGGTTGGCAGAGTATAAGCAACTTGCACTGGAGATTGCAACCGGGGATCGTCCCGCGACTCTCTACTACTGTATTATAAGTGGCCGTAGAGATACGGAGGAGAGTGAGAGAGAGAGAGAGATCGGAGGAGGCCGCACATAGCTAATACATCACAAACTTGGAAACAAAGAGGATAGCCGGGGCTTGGCCCCCGCGAATCCGAGCGAAACTTTGCCTATTTGTTAAGTCGCTCGGTGAAACTGTCTCAGATATACACAGTGTATAGTAGAATTGCCAAGACTCGCGTATCCTCGCGCAATCGAAACAATGCCTCGACGCGCTGTAGTCCGAGAGGATTCGAGACTCTAAGGCGTCGCGAAAGTTCAACTGCTGCATCCAGTCGTCATCAGTGTATATATGTCGAGACCTTTTTTACGAGGGCTCGTTTGAATATTAGCCAACTCGCCGATTTATGGCTGATGCTTGGCGATTAATTGCATCGTATAATATACCAAGCTTCGCGTACGTCCAAATACATATATAGTTGCGTTTATTATCCAAGCAAAATGTATAGAAGCGAACACAAAAATGCACATCAAGTTTTCTAAAGCTCCCCCCAAAGCTTTTTGTTTTCAAGCTCGTATATATAGCGGATGTGCAGTAGTACAGGCGCACATTTAATCGTACCGCCCGATCGAAGTTTCGACTGACTATATAGATATCTGCTCCCTTCGCCGAATGCATACAACATGCAGTCTAGTCGTCGGTCCTGCACGAGGAAGTTCGAGTGACAAGCGCGGATGCGTCTTCGTTTGCGCGGCTGACGCGCGCGCGGCGCGAGAAAAGGAAGGACGACGAAGCGCGAGGGTGAGAAAGACACAGAGAGAAAGCTGTGTGTGCAGCGCTGGGGCCGGTTTCATTCTGATGACAATATCGCCTTGGGCTAAACTGCCGCCGCCGCCGCCGCCGTAACGCTAGCGATGCGAATTTCGCGTCTGTCGTCGACTCTCTCTCTCTATATGCATCGACTTGTACGCTGTGCGCATATATCCAATCCATTCCCCTTTTTTGCCGACGTTTCGTCATTTTGTAGACGCTTTTCAGTCCTCGTTTCTTGTTTCTTTTTTTTGCTTCGTCGAGAATCGATGGGTGAGGAACGGCTCGTTTTTTTTTCGGCGAGACTTTAAGCGGCGACGATTTGCGCGATGTGATCAATCGATTCTCTCTCTCTCTCTTTTGTATACTCTATTGTTTTATGTATACACAGAGAAAGAGAGTGAATTGAATCCTCCGTGTGTATACTTCAGACGAGCGTTGCATCAGGCAAGAAGAAGCGACGATATTATATTATGTTCGGGGGTGTCGATGCGAGAACGAAGTTCCGGGACTTGAAGTCAATTCAAGTTGATTATCAATTCAGCGCACTTCGCGAGGGGTGAATATTCAACTGCGCCGCGCATGAATTTCAATCGAGTCAAAACATTTTTGTAGCGCTTTCAAAATCCTCCCTCGGTGAATATCGTCCCTGTATATGGTATATATACTGCAGCAGCAGTAGCAGCGGTGCCGCTGCAGTGATAACAAATTTGCTACTCCTGTATATGCACATCAGGAAAGTACAAAAGCGTCTGACTAAAAGAGAAATTTTTCGCTTCTGTTCCAGGGACTTGCATCTTACACACCGCCACGACTGCGCTCACCGTAAGTACGATCTCGTATATACACACGCATCTATATAATACACAAAAGCCATCATATACACGTATCGTATACACACACACAGCCGACGAGAAAAACCTTAAATTCAGCGTATAGAAATCCAAGAACCCGCGAGCTATATAAAAGGAACACATCGAGCATTCAATAAACGCAACTCTTTTTCCCTCTCTCATGTCTCGGCGAACATTAAAAAAAAAAAACATAACCACTCGCGTTGCGACAATACTACTGCTACGACGACGAGGACGACGACTACGACGACGACGACACACATTTTCTCTGAAAACGCGGAGAAAGAAAGCGCAAAATCCGCGGACGAGTCGCGCGCAAAAAAAGACGAGACGCGACCGCGAAGCGAAGAATAGAGTGAAAGGGCTGCTACGCGAGCGCAGCAAAAGACTCGAAGAAGCGAAAAAACATTGAAAAAGGAATCGAAGCATGCATTAAATCGCGCGTCGTCGTCGTATTAGAGACGTACTATATGTATAATACACACACACAGCGTACGCGGATGTGCATAGGAGGGGAAAGAGAGAAAGAGAGAGAAAGACAATGCTCGGCAGAGTCGTCGTCGCTCTAAGGTACATAATCATGCTTGCTGATTCCTTCGCTAATAAAAGTCTCACTGTCACTGCGCCGCTACCCCTCCGCGGTTTCACAAAAGCTCACTGTCTCTCTGCAGTAGTAGTATATATCCGCGCTCGTCAGCAGCATGCACATACACGCGTCTTCGAGTCAGCCGCCGCCGTAGACGTCGTCGCTTTTTGCATCACCAGTAGTATATACACATATATAGTGCGCGGGTGTACGGATGAGGACAGAGAGACGGCGAAAGTGCATGATGTGCCTGCAGCTAAAGCGACGATGCACCCTCTCTCTCTCTCTCTCTCTCTCTCTCTCTCTCTCTCTCTCTCTCTCTCTGTGAGCGGATAAGACAAAGCAGAGCCGAGAATTACAAGGGATACGGGTCAGAAATGCTTGGCGATGCACCATCTGGAATTGCACTTTTTTTTAATTTCCCGCAGTCGATGCATACATATACGCGGGTATATAGGAGCGAAGCGAAGGACGCGAGCGCATCGCGTTGGCGGTCCCTTCTCCCCCTTTTCGGGGAGCGCTTTCGGGCTGTTGCTCGATGATTCGTCTGTTTCTGCCGGCTGCTGCTGCTGCTGCTACTGCAGCATCGTTTGTCTTTATGCAAAGAAATCGAGCGTGTGCTCGATGAACGGGGAGGAGAGGCAAGGGAATTAATGACGATGAGTGCGGGGATTATTTTTCAGGCTCATCTCTACGCGCGGCGTGCTTTTATTATACGACCTATAGCGAGTAGCGCTAGACGTCTCTGTGTGTGTGTATTTTAATCACGGCTTTCTCTCTATCTATCGGAATTGACACTCTTGACTGCGCATGTAGGAAAATTCATTTGACGTTTAGTAATTGAGTCGTCATTCGATTACTTAATATGTAATACGAGCACTCGGCAGGTAGATAAAGTAAGTCAGAAAATTTTTTATACCCCAAATTAGGCCGCCCTCGATCATAATAAGCCGATCCACACACAATGCAGCAACAACAACGACAAAGGAGGAAAAAAAAGAGACACGCGCGTCTTGAAAAGAACGCAACGCATATGTACGACAATAAAAGCCAAGGCAATAAAAACGAGGCCAATATCATCTTCTCCACATACACACAGCCGAGATTTCTCGATTCACCAACACACACAGTAGCCTTCATTCAGCGTATCGGGTGTCCCGTCCCGCGCACCCCTGCGTATTATAAGAAAAGCAAGGCACACCCAGACAGACTACACGGCATAGTATACCCATTCAAAGTGCACAAGGCATCGGACCCAAGAAAGAGAGTGTGTGGTACGTGTGGGTTGATTTTTAAAGGGCCGTCTATGCGAGCGAGGGTCCTTGGCCCACAGTAGACAGGTCTCAAGGTGCGCTCGAGGCAGCGGCGGCGCTTTAAAAGGTCGTACACACACAATAAAGGAAGGAAAAACCGCAGCAGATGGCCTGCCTTCGCCCACGCGCGCGCGTGCCCGGAAACATTAGCGAGGAAAAATTGGGGAGAATTCTCTCGTAAGAAGAAATCGAGAGGCGCCGATAATAACGCATCGAGATGCGCGTGCCTGCGCGTCTAGCATATGTTAGCCTATACACTTACTTATATATTTTCTATATAAGGCGTGCAGCCCGCCTTTATTTCGCGCTGTGTGTGATGTGCTTCAAGATGAAGAAGCGCAGCTTGCCAACGTGCCATATACTAATTCTCTAATCTGCCGTATTAGGGGTGAGCGGCCTATTGAAGGACCGGATATATCTAGCGGTATCGAGAGCCAACAAATTAGTGAGCGTAAAGAAGTGAGAGAGAGAGAGAAAAACACGACGTATAGCGGTTCCTCCCCTTCTTATTTTTAAGCTCTTTTTTTCGGGCGGACGCGCGCGTGCCCCGCGCACGCTTGACGTTCATCGACACCGTTCGATATGTGCGTGTTTTTTTTTTTATTTTTTTCTTCGACATATGGGCGGATAATACCGTTTTCTTTAAAATTATACGAGAGAGTCGCTTCCGAGTTTAGTAGACTAATGGACGCCGGCTGGATCCAGTGTGTTTTTATATTAACGATCGCGGTTGAATGAGTAGCGAGTCACGTCGGTTCGATTACGGCGATGGCGTTGCATTGTATTCTGATGACGGACCGAGGATGTATTTTCGATGCGACTGATGACAATCAGAGAGGAACTGGGACACTTGCCGAAAAGATAACGGAAACGGGAAACGAAAAATTTCGCTGATTGATCGTTCAATAATCATTTTGCTTTGTTTTTAAAATAGTATTAGCTTTAATAACCCGGAGCCTCTCTAAATATATTTGCTGTAAATATAATGAATCATTTCCGCGAAGAGCAGAAGCGCGGCTGCAATTTTTGGAATATCCTGAAAAGACCAAACTACCCGTAAAACTTTCCCAACAATCATCCCCATTATTATCCACAACAAGCATTTATCCGCTCAGCGGCGTCAGTTTCTTTTAGAAAAAAAAATAGAAGATCCGAGGTTAAAAGTCAATTTCCTTCAGTTGACGCAGCAACAATCCGCTCTCTTATGTCACCTCGGGACGAGAAAGTCCCTTCGCACAATGGGATCCCGATACAAACCGCCCCCGCTCACGCCTTGTGTATTTTTCCATCAGAGGCGGAAATTTCCCGCTGGTTTTAACGAGGGACTGACCGGACAATTTGTCCGGCGGTTGATGCTTATTATGCACACTGAGCCGGTCTCTCTTTAAGAAGCGCTTAACACCTTGTAGCTTTTCTCTCGGAAGACGTCTTACTGCACTCGGACAATGGTCAATACTCCGAACAGCGAACGGTCCAATTAGTCGAGCGGCTTTATTCACCAAGTCGTTTTGTAGAGTCGAGAAACGCGGAATTTCGTCGTCCTTTGCATTGTATAAATAAACCAAGTGAAAAAGCCCAGATATGAATGAGTGGCCGATCGATGAGCGTTTGAATAATTCACGTCGTCGACATTTTTTGCTGATTTTCCGTTCGCTAACCTTTCGAGTTTGCGAATGTATAAGCCGTGTATACTTTGAAAAGTCAGAATTTGCATAAGAGAATTGCGGAACAAGAATACTCGATCATCGCGAAAACAATCGCGGCGACGCGCTCGAATTGTAATCGTACAGGGCGCATAAGGGCCTGGCATTATGTTCTTGTAATTGCCAAGTATAGCTCGATTCCTTGTTGTTTTGTATTATTCTCGTCCACGTGCCAGCAGTGCCGTATGTTGTTTCAAAGGCGTGAGTGACGGCTCCCGCGTTGAGACCTATGGAAAGAGAAAGAGAGGTGAATTTTATTGTATAATGTATATGAAACGGCTGAAAAAAGTATCTCTCAGAGAAATTCTGCAAACGTTAAATTCCTCAACTTGAACTACTTTGAAATTCAAATAAATATCAACAGATGTTTAACGGGACTACGGATTAGAGCCCTCAGCAAGCCTCTCTGTCTATGTATAACCAGTTGCAAAAAGTGTCTAAAAACTAAAATCATTCACCGATGCAAAAAAAAAGACACGCGCATATTCAACGAGAGCATCAAGAGTGTATAGAGACGAAGGGCCTAATACACCCGCGAGGGGGGTCGCATCATCGTCCACATATTATAAAAAGAGAAACGAAAGATTACAGAGTTACGTACGCTCGAGCAAAAAGCGAGAAAGAGAAAGGCTGTATACGCTTGCTATATACCAAGGGGAGTGAGAAAGAGACAGAGGGAGCAGGGCACACACATATACACACATAGCAGTATGTATAGGTATAGGACCCCTCGATAGTTTATCCTCTAATGGCGAAGTAGCTTGGCGCGCGTTTGCTACCTGAGCAGCTGCCAAGTAAAAGAACGAGCGCACGCGTCGCTTTCCCCCTCTATATCTCCCTCATTCAATTTATTTTACCTTCGCCTTATACACATCAAGGCTCTACACAGGGGTGCGAGAACAAGAGAGAGAGAGGGGAAGGAGAGAGACGCCAGGTAAACGCGCGCGCGTTCGCTCTTAATTTTTCGCCGAGAGCGCGAGCGTCACGCTTCAGAGGGGGCCCATCTGCCCCCCCGCGTAACGAGTATGTGACGTCAGGTGTGACGACGACGTATAGGCTGTGTGTGTGTGTGATGGCTGTCTTGATGACGACGACGACGCTGATGATGGGGCCTTGTAGCTTGGTTTAACCCTCCTATATATACAGCGATGCATTCCGTTGTAAGCAGTCTACTCCGGCTGTTACATGTACTGTTTCCTGCTTGCTGGGGCTGAATATGGCTGGATAATATAACCCACTCGAATATTATGCTTTTACACTGTTGCCGAACTTTTACTTACTCGCTTTTTCTGATGTATATACCTTCTGGCGTGCAAAACAATTTTTACTGTGTTCTAACTATAGTGTTTTCTCAAGAATATTATTTGTAAACAAAAATTTAATCAGTAAACGTTCTACCCGTGCGCGCTCGCTTTTGCTATAACAAACCTGATTACTTAAAACCGTGTACATTAGTATAGAATGCGCGCAAGCTTACTCAGTCGCCTTCGCGGAAAGCAAGCATATACAACTCGCGACTCTCTTTAATTATCAGGCTTTCCAGCTTCGCGATATAATTGTCACTTTGCGCAAATTTCCTCCACCTTGGAAACAACAACTCTCCGAGCATTCGCTGCACGGGCAATATAATTAGACTAAAAAAAAGCAGCGGCAAGAAACGAGAAAGAGAGTCGCGGAGCGCTTGAAAATAATAAAAAAAAAAATGTTCGCCTCTGAAAAGTCTTGGCTCGTTCTCATTCTCTCTTTTCCACGCAAGTGAGAAATTAAAGAATGGCAACGGCGCGCGCCACTCGACATTCCGTTGTCCTCGTAACGAAGTCGGTCGAGCTGCCGTCGCGCTTATACATACATATATAACTATGTATATACGCACGCGTTGCACGCAACTTCCAGAGCGGCCAAGTACGCGGAAGTAGGGATAATTGCCGGTGGAGCTACTGCTATATATGCGAGTTCCTGAGCTACTGCTGCTGCTACCGGTTAGAATTACGTAAAGGGCGAGAGAGAGAGGAGGTATGGCCCTCAGCGCACCCCGCTTTCTAGGAAAGCTCGTAGATAAATTGCGGAAAAAATATAGCGCTCATAAACTCGACCGTTATGTATACATGCTCAAATTCAACCTCTTTTTTCGCAAGTTATATATTATATACACCCAAATACTTGTTTCATTGTAGCTTTTCAGACGAGCTGTTTTTCTTTTTGCATGGATGAAACGTTAATTTTTCAAAAAGCAGAGTGCAAATAAATCGTATTTTCGTCGAAACGCAAAGAAGCTTTTCGGTGCATCGGAGAGCAGACTCGAGGCTGCATAGATTGCTTCTATTCTGGTAGGCGTTTTTCCTATCAGGAGCAAGACCGTTAAATTGCTCTTTATCGCTCGACGCGCGCGGTATCCAACAGCGGAGGGCGGCATCTGAAGATACACGAGCTGCTGCATCAGAGACACTCCTCTCTCTCTCTCTCTCGCTCTGCGTAATGTCCCCGTGCTATACTCACGTCGTCGTCGTTCTCCTCACTTATGTCATTCTCGTTTGGCTTGCAAGGACGTCGCCGTTGATGCGCAATTACGCGACGACGCACACACGACGTGTAGAGGAAGTGCATCAGCGTGTCTCTCGCTGATTCAACGCCTGATGCTTTTATATTCCAAGATTTTCAATGGAATTTGTAAAATGTCGGTAAAATTTGTTGGTCGAAGCAATGGGCTCTCTCTCTCTCTCTCGCACTTCCGGAAAACTAGATTGGCATGCAAATACTGGCTAAAATGTAAACGTAAACAGTGCGCGCTCCTAAATCACGCTATTACAGCCGAAGCGGACCGCTGTGGTGCGCGTATAAATTTCCAAGTCAAATGCGCGTGTCGCTCGCTCGCGTATCTCAGCGCGTAATCCTCCAATCGTCGAGAGCTCCCCGACGATGCACCAGTGTGCACTCGATGCTCTTTGCAGTATAGGTATATATATCCGGGAATTCGCATTAAAAGACAAATCTCCACTATCGTCTTGTGTGCATTATAGAACGCGCATACTATACATTGTACTATTATATACAGTAAGTATCGCGGTGGTACGAAACGTCACGATGCAAGAGAGAGAGAGAGAGAGAGCGAAACATCTGTCAGACGCGCGCAGGGCCCCCCGTTCGAGAAAAAGCGAGTATAGTCGTGCGTGTGTGTATATATGTATGTGCGGTAGCGAATCGAAGGGTCCTTTTGAGACACAGAAAAAGTGCGTATGCGTGTGTGACGT